>CAJVPT010002585.1:0-17281 GCA_910592055.1 Acaulospora colombiana
TTCAAAACTTCTTAAAATTCATAGAACAACTGTTTCTCATACAATTAAAAATTATCTTAATAGAAACAATCTTACTAGTCTTCCTAAAACTGAACGTCTAAAACTATTGACTTCTAAAAATAAAACCATTTTAAAAAAAATTGTTAAAAAAATAACGAGAAATCTGTAGAACAAATTAAAAACAAATTTATTGAAAAAACCAATATTGAAGTTTCTACCAAGACAATTAGAAAAAATTTACATGAAATGAATATTTTTTCTCATATACCAGCTCAAAAACCACTTTTCAATGATCAACAAAGAGAAAATTGTCTAAAATAGTGCATTGAAAGAAAAGATTGGACTGTTCAAAAATGGAAGACTATTATATGGAGTGATAAAAATAGATTTATAATATTCAAAAATAATGGTCCTGGTCACGTTTGGAGAACTCCTGGTACAAGATATGATATTGAAAATATGGTTTCAACAGTAAAATTTGGAGGTGGAAGAATAATGATATGGGATGTTTTTCAGGTAAAGGATTAGATCCATTAGTAAAAGTAAGTGGTAAATTAAATAGATTGGTTATATTAAAATACTTGAAAAGCATTTATTACCTTTAATTAATAATTTTAATTATAAGAAATATTTGTTTCAAAATGATAATGCTTCAATTCATACTGCTAAAGATATTCAACAATGGATTTTAAAAAATAAAATTAGAATTTTACCTGATTGGCCAAGTCAATCTCCTAATTTAAAACCAATTAAACATTTGTGATTTGAATTGGAAAGAAAAATAAGAAATAGACCAGAAAATATAAAAAATTTTAAAGAATTAGAAATTGTATTACAAGAAGAATGGAGTAAAATTTCAAGAAATCAATTAATGAATTATATAGAAAGTATGCCACGAAGAATAGAAGCAGTTATTAGAAATAATGGATGGCCAACAGAATATTGATTTATATATAGATATTTCATTAAAATATAACATATTAAAATTTTAAATAGAATTATTATATAAAATTTTGGACCTGTGGGTCAATAGTGCAATAGGTGCACTCCCAGGTTACCATCCGCGAGTTACTAGTTCAATCACACCTAGGAACAGTTTCCGCAATATATAGGTTACGTTATACAAGATGCATGCTCATCACCACTTGCCCTTTGTACTCATAAATAACCTATAGATTTCTACTGTCCGACCACGGTATAAAATTCAGGTCATCCAAGCCTTGGCTGGTTTTAGCACTAAGGAAATCTTCGATAAAACTACCGCCTGGAATATGTATGGATCCAAGACAAGCCAGGAAGAATGTCGATTAGTTCAAGCCTCACAACGAAAATGGGAAGAACATCCACCTCTTGTCAAAACTACATCCTATGAGAGATAAGGGAGACTTCGGTCATTTGTACCTGTTGAAATGTAACGGCCCATAACAATAATTAATGGGAGATCTCTATGATCGCGAAACCAATGGCTATCAAAGAGGACAGCTATTGCAGAGGCTGGTGATTAGCTTTAGTACCACATTGGGCAACCTGCAGGGGCAGACCCTGGGAGAAGAAATTTGGAAACAATCACCAAGGTAACCAATCCAATGGGAGGAGCAATCCGTTACGAAGTAACCAAGAGAAACCCCTGTAAGGCCAACTTGCAAGAGTGGTTAAAAATGAGGCAATGGAAGGCTATACGCCGCCTAATTACGTGACACCATTGAATCATCTGAATGTCAAGAACATGACCGGAGATTTGCGCCATCTAAGTTTAGACTAGCCTGCGGAGGACCCAAACATGGCAGGGATCATCTATAGAACCCACAATCATCAAATAATAAACAAGACCTCACTAAGAAACACACAACACAGCTCCTTGAAGATTAACAATAAGAAGTCCACAGCGGCCTTTTGAAACGCTGTAGTCCCGGGCAGAGCAGGGTAACTGACGAAAATAGTATCACTAGTGTGGTAAAAATTTGCGAACTTGGGTTAGAATAGATAGTTAAAAATAAGGTTATATGAATTGCTCATGTAATCCAAAAATGAACTACTGCTTTCTCAATAAAAGTTTCATCCTGTCAGTTGGACTAGTTAAAAAAAAAAAAAAAAAAAAAAAAAAAATTATGTAAAATTTTGTGTAATTAATAAATAAATGACGTGCGATACTTTTGTTCAAGTAGTGTATGTATGCTATAATTTGACAGTGTTGTTGATGATAACTTTTTCCTGCAGATGATGCTTTTATCTATTTGTATTGTAATGGTTTATTTAATCTTCTAGTTTGATATTTTTATGACTAATCTGTGGATTTGTTTCATATTATTATTGATTATGTATCTATTCTGTATTAATCTAACTATCTCTTGATTTTGTTGTAGCTATCAGAACCATGTTGGTTTCTTCCTGTTGGGTTTTTTGTTGAGGTTGTGATCTCCACCCAGGTAGCCAGACATGATCCTGTGTAGTTAATAATTTGGTTGATGAAGAGAATTTGATTGTTTGCTAGCTGTTTTTGATGTTCATTGTATCAGCTTGGGTTTGTTACTTCTTTTATTATTGAGTCTGTCTTTTTATTCACTGAAGATTGAAGTTGATGCTGTAAATCCATTTTGTCTGAGGAGATAGATTAGATCATATGTAAAATTGTGACCCTGTGAAAGAAAGATGTTTGTGAATTGGATGCTTGTGATGGTTTTGATAGACCATCATCTATTTTGGAGTTCTTGTAGGTGCATGGTTATAATTTTTTCTATTATGTCCTATCTATTGACTCTTTTGTACCAGTTGTTTGCATATAATAGGAGTTGCCTGTTCCAAAGATGGAAGAATCCATATTCTATTGGATTGAAGAGTATAGAGTTTGATGCAGATTGAACTAAAAGGAGTTTATATTTGTAGGTTGTGTTGAGGATGCTTATTATCTTATCGCAGTTGAGCTTTGTGAGGATCATATCTGAAAGCAGGTATATGATTATTGATGTCTAGATTTGATTGTAAAGGTATTAGATTTGTTTGTCAGTTATTGTTTTTCATTTGATTGTATTGGTATATTTGATTGTCTTATCTTTAATTAGTTGTTGTTTAAAGGCTTTAGTTTCTCTACCTTCAAGATAAATGCTTAGGATTCTTGCTACTTGATTTGGTTTAAGCATGTGTATAAAATGGTTTTGCATTTGAACCATGTTGGTTAAGTTTGGATTGACATTGAGTATTATAAGATTTGATTTTGTGGCATTGATATTGATGTCATTGATTCTATAAAAATCTGAACAAATGTCACATATCTCTTGAAGGTTAGTGCTATTCTTTGCAAATAGGATTGTATTATTCATGAAAACAATACATAAAATGTTTTGTGTTTTTATGATGGGTAATGTTGTAGAATCTGACTATTGTTTTGCTATTAATGTGTATTCTCTGATTTGTTCACAGATATGTGTAATAAATGGGTTATAAAAGATTCTCCATAAGAGGGGTGATATCATGTATTCTTGATCTATGCCATCCTCTACTGTGTATTAAGGTGAGGGTCCAAAGAGTGTGAGTATATGATTTTATCAGTTGTCATAAATATTTGTAATTATTTGAGTAATTTTGTTTAGTATTTGATTCTTTTGAGGACTTCTTTGAGTCTAGAGATATTTATGAAGTCAAATGCTTTGGTCATGTCCAGACTCAGGATCCAAGCTTGTTTATGGGTTTACCTTGTATTATCTTGAATTGCTCAAAAGATATGTATTAGTTCTTGTGTGCTAGATCCTGGTAGCACTTCCCAATTATATATAGAGAGGATCTGGCATTATTTGAGTGTTTTGGCTAGTTTGTTGGTTAGGATTTTTGTGAAGACTTTTTTAGTAGTTTCGAGTAATATGATTGGTCTTGTAATATTAATATCATTTTCCCAAGGCTTTGGCTTAGGGATTGGATAGATATTATCTCTTTTTCATTTTATTGGGACTCTTCCTTGTTTGAGAATATCATTAAAGAAGTCTGTGATGAAGGTGAGTGATTCACTTGAGAGTTTTTTAAGTACTATGTATAGGATGTCTGTGGGACTAGGTACTAATTTTGAGGAGTAGCATTTGATAGTGTCTTGTATTTCACTTGTTATTATGAGTGCTGTTATACTGATATATTATTCTTCATTTATGTATGCAGGTATTGGGTAAATCTTCTCCCATCTTGTGCCTTTGATTTCGATAGTGTTGCACTTACTTGTCCATTTTTTGAAGTGTACACTAACCAATGTTTTGATTTCTTTTGGGCCTGTGGTAATTGTCTCTTCTGGATCACTTGAAATAATTTTGTCAAGTATGATTTGTTTTTTGGGATCATCCAGAAGGTTTCTGATTATTCATTTTTTCTTAATGTTGAAGTATATTTATCTTCTAAGAAGTCTTTCATTGATTGTGTCAATTTGTTGGTTTTTACAATTCTTGTTGAAGATTTGTTTATAGATGGTTCTCATTGTTTGAGATCTTGGATCCATTGAAAAATATTTGTTGGGTTGAGAAGTTTTGTAATTGAGTTGATTGTGATATTATATCACTTTTTGAAAATAGTATCTATTTGTTTCGATGATATCTGTGAAAGGATTATTATATATTAGTTATTTGTCTAGAGAATGGAGTTTGGAGAGTTTCTATAGTATATATGTTGATAGTTTGAAGGTTTTGGAGCACGTTTTGATTCTTTATATCTTTTTATATGAAGTGCTGCACTTTGGAAGATTGTGTCTCTTAGCAGATTCCATTTTCTTTCTATAATATCTTCTGTTGAGGTTGAAGTTGGCTAGAATGATTGTAGTCTTGAGTATATGCATTTATCGAAATCTTTCTATTTATCCAATAGTGTATCTTCCTATCTGAATCAATTGCTGGATTGTACTATAATTTTATTAGCTTGAGGAGATCTAAGTTCCAATATTGAAGCTTGCAGGAGGTTGCATTATAGTTTGTCTCCAATAGTTCTTTATCAAGTGTTTGGATACTTGCATTGATTAGAAGCTGCAGTAGTGATGTTGAGATCCAAATTTGATCAATTCTACTAATAGTTCCCTCAAAATTGCTCCAAGTGTATTGGATACTATATAGATGTAAGTCTTTAAAGATGACTATAAACTAATTGTTCATAAGTCATTGAACTAATTTTTTAGTTAATGAATATTGATTTCTTTTGGGGGTGTTGAAATTTGACATATTGATATTGAGGTTGGAGACAGTGTTGAAGTCTCCTAAAATTATAATGTAATTGTTCACAATTTTTGTATTATTGATAAGTTTAAGAGTTTCTTGGATACACTCTTGGTTGTCTTCATATGATTAGAAAGGTAGGTAGATGTCAATTATTCTGAGTTTGCATTTGAACCTGAATATAAGATCTACCATAATGATTCTTTCTTTTCATATTTGTTTTTTAAAGATATGTTTTGCAAGGTTTTTTTCTATGAGCAGTGTGGTACTGAATTCTTTGGTTTGGTTGCTTTGATCACTTATATGATTTAATAGTTGTTAGTTGGATTAATATGGTTTATTTGTTACTGATGTTTGTTTCTGTGAGAACAAGAATGATTGGCTTGTATTTGCTGATCCACTCTGTCCATAATTGTAGTTTGCCTAGATTTGATTTAAGGCCTCTGACATTTGTAGTAAGGATTTTCTAGTTATGTTCTAAGATTGAAGGATTTGAGTTATTATCAGATTGTTGTCTATGTGTAATGTGTGTGGTGTTTGTTAATTTGATAGGTTCTGAGGTTGGTGTATTGCCACTTTTGTCAAGTATACTATTTGTGATTGAGTTTGTAAGTGTCCCTGAGATTTGGTTTAAAGAAAGATCATTGAGAGTTGTAATTGTGTTATATAATTTGTTTTCTGATTCTTTTTTATTGCTATTACTTTGTATTATACCTATTTTAATCTTGAGATGATAGGTGTGTTATGGTAAGAGTTTTGGTGACTATATTAAAGGCTGTGATGATTTGATTTATACTTTTTTGCATGCCATCCAATAATAAGAAGAGTTGTATTTGATGATCTCTAATGTCTTCAACACTATTGTCTAATAATTGGAGGGTTGATTGTGATTGAGGTTAAAGTAAAATGCTGCTTGTTGAGTTGTTAGGTTTGTACTATTCATTGTTTCATAGTATTCTTATTGTAGAGTTCTAAATTAGTGATGCTTTTATCAATTTCTATAAGTTGTATTCTTATTGTTTGGATTTTCTGGAAAATTTCTCTGAGAAGTTCTGAGATTTTTGTGAGTGATTATGGGTTTTTTTGTGGACTTGAGAAGTTGTTGCAGGCTGCACTGATGTAGGAGCCAGCTCTAATATTTTTCTGGGGTTTGAGTTTGTTGAAGTTGCATATTGTTGTTGTTTTTGTTAGTCAGAATTTATTATAAAGAGTTTCAAATTTGGAGGCTTGTTCCTTGTTATAATTATTTTATTGTTGTTATTTGGCTTTGATTGGGCAGTCAATAGCTAGATATGAGGTTGAGTTGCAGATTGCACATAGTTTGACAGAGATTGGAATGAAGGAGAGCTTGATTTTCCCTATAGTATATTTATATTGTATTGCTTTATAAAGGTCTTCTTGTATATCGAAGCTAATAACTGCAAATCTCTTGAATCTGTATACTGTTGCTGCAGATCTTGGGATATAACATGTGCATCCTTTGCATTGTATAAGAATATGTTTGAGATCACATGCTGAGGTATTTGAGGAAAAGTTGATAAGTTTGATAGCTATTTCATATCTTTGTTTTATTTGTACAAGTAACCATTCTGCACTATTGATTCTGACTGAGTCTCCTTTGATAAGTATACTTCTGAGATCAACTAGTTTGTCTTTAGTGGTCTTATCTATGAAGGTGATAGTGGTATATTGTCAAAGATTTTGGATTTTCATAGTGATGCCCTGGACTTCTCCATATTTGATGAAGACTTGTTTGACTTCAATGAATTTTGTATTCAGAGGAATATTCCATACCATGATTGAATTTTCCCTATTGATCATTTGGTATCCAGTTTCCATGTGTGATAGTCTTGTGTTATCTATATCAGGTAGATTGATAGTGGTGGCATATTAAGCAGCTTGTATATTACCAAAAATGGCAATGATATTCATCTCTTCATTTTTTTCTTCACTATGTATTGTCAAGAGACTTTCTGAGGAGTTGAGTATCATGATAATATGTTCAATTTTTTGATGGGTTGTTTTGCCTTTGACTAGATTGGCTGAGACTCCTACTTTGTGTCTTTCTCTGCCATATTTAATTGACCTGTTGAAGGGAGAGTTAGGTCTTGGTTTTTTATTGTACAGAGAGGTAGCTTTGTTTTTTTCTTTTTTTACAGTGAACTATGCAGTTTTTGAGTCTTCATGATCTTCTATGCCCCTTTTCTCATCTGTATCTTTTATCCTTGCCATTTTACTTCTCAAGGTGTTGGATCCTTCAACTTGGATTGATTGGTTGTGAATTTCTTGTCCATCTTCTTGCTTCACTAAGTTGCTCCATTAAGAAGATATGATTGCTTGACTGTTTGGTTCTGCAGGTTCACTGGTTGGGTTTAAAGCTTCTTGCTGTATTATTGGTTGGGATGGTTCAGTTTGTTGTTTGTTTGTTACTTGCTGTGCAGCTTGGGACTTGTTGATCTCTAGGTTGGGCTTCTTTATATATGGTTGGATTCTCCATGAAACATTGTCTTTGCTTGTTCTTTTCTCATATATTATTGTGTGTTTTGTTCTTATTGGAATATTAGTTGTGGTTTTGGGGTTTTCATTGTAAAAAGAAATCTTTCCTTGGTGTTCTTTCAAAATTTCAAAAAAGGAAAATTTTAAGATTTGAGATAGTTATGGGAAAGAGTTTTTTTTGCTTAATCATTAAATATCTTAAATATCAATTAATAATAAAATAAATTTATATATACAATATATCAAGCTAAAAAAAAATACATTTTAAAACACAAACTATATAAGAAATTAAGAATTAATAAGCAATCTTATAATATATTTTAAAAAATTGCCAAGTTTTACAATTTTATATATCAGATATAACTATTTAAATAAGAAATATCAAATTATTATTATTTTTTTTTATTAAGCTGGCTCAGCCTCCAGTTGGACTTTATTAAACTTTTACTTTGATATTACATTGTACTATCTGTTTCAAAGTTAACTAAATTTCACAAACTATACTAGCATGTATGTTATAATTTTTAGAAAAAGATACCTTCTGGTTCAGATCTCCAGTGGACCTCCATGGCCTATTGTCCCCCTTTTAGAGAACTAACTTGCCTAGGCTGAGTTAGTGCTTTTTTCCTTATTTTTTAAAGTAAAAAGGAATTTAAGGATTTTCTGTTTTTTCCAATCTAAATTGGTTGTGTGTTTTTGTCACCTGATATAGCCCTTTGATATATTTTGGCTTCATCTGCCCTTTGCTTTCTTGTCTGTTTTTGTTATCCCCTGGGATGTTTCCCACTTGTTTATAACTTCACATATCTGTTTCCAGGTGGTTCTTACGGTTTACTGGAGTTTGTCAAAGTATTCTGTGAGGGTTGGTTTGGCTTTCTTCTTGAACACTCTTGCCTAGTTACGTATTAGTTCTACTATATCATGTGGGACTAGGCTTCTGGTTGTTATTTGGATCCAAAGGTTGATCGTTTCTTTCTTGACCCTTGTGGTCTATTCCTGTACCCAGCACTTGCTTCGTTTTTTCCTACTCTGGAGGAAACATATGATTGTCTCTATCATGTGGCTGCCAAATTCGAAGTTGTTTTCAGTGCATATATACACGTGCGTTAAGTCTTCAACTGCTGCCTTGCACCTGACACATTGTCTAGATTTGTATAGGTCAGCCCTTCATTCATAAAGCTTTGACATGATTGGAAGTTCTTGACTCCATTATTTTAACATAAAAGTTCTCTGTTGATGGTCCTCAGTGCTTGTATCTCTTGTCGAAATCTTCTTTGATTTCAGAAAGTCTACCTTTGCTTCCCAGTCTATTGCATCGTAGTATTGGTCAATGTCACAATTTCTTTCTAAGTAGCACCATTCCATGATTTGTTTGTTCTAGAAATGGTTTCGAACTGCTTCCCTGCTATTGTAGTTTGTTACCTGTCTTTTGTTCCAAAGTTCAAGTCCATTTTTTTTATTGAAAGTGATGTCTAACTTGGTTGTTTGCCACTTTAGCCTTGCATGTTTGGCTTTTAAGTCCACCTTACTGTGTATATATGTCCCATTTCTTGTAATCTTTTCCACTTGGAGTTTGAGATTCTTGAAGCGGACCAAGTCTTTTGTATGTTCTATCAAATGTACTATTTTACTTCTATTTTTCGTGACCGTTAGGGCTGTTGTGATCATCTGGCTGTCTGTATGAATTGTTACTTCTGTTTTTCCTGGGAGAGTGGCTAGTGCAATCGTAATTGCATTTAGTTCTGCTTCATTGGATATTACTTTTTGCAGAACTTTGAGTGCTGTTATTTCTGTCTCATCCCCTGTCAGGAGGTTGGTCACATGAAATGCGAGAGTGTGAAAGTTCCTGTAACAGCCTGCATCTGTTGTGATTCTGACCTTTTTCCAGCTTTCCATGCTTTGTTGCAAACATCTGAGCTTATTTAGGCTAGTGCTGTCTTTAATAAATTGGCCCAAATCATCTGTATGCATGGGAGTCATGATGTAAACATCCTTCAATTCAATCATGGGATGTTTTTATGTTGGATGAGCCTTGCCTTAATGCTGTCCGGAAATGCAAGCAACTTGGTCACCTTGCGTGTCCTTCCATCTTTTGCCACTTGCTTACTGCTTCCAGTGACTGCTATTGTATCTTTGTTTGAAATGTTTATTATACAGGTGCCCTCTTCAATGCTTATGTTGTTATCGCACCCCTTACATGTTTCTAAATATGGCAAAGGACTGTTTATGGTATAATACCTTGCCGTAGTCGTATTTGTATCTTTCTTTTTAATTTTCCCTCCAACAATTCTTCCTCTTCCATTTCTTTCAAAGTCGCTATCTACATGAGTTTATTCTTTTTCAGATATCTGCTACTCATCTTATTCACCCAGGTTATACAGTAAAAAGGGTTCGTATCAGGATGAAGATTGGTTAACCTTGTTGTATAGTCTTAATATAGGGTTTCTATAGTGAGCTTGTTAGTAATGTCTTTGTAGAAACGGGGTTGTCTTCCTTGCGCTCTTCACCCAATAATCTGATATAATTGTGTTCAGCTAATGGTTTTAATCTTACTTTGATTGGTAAATTGCTTCACCCATCTTATGCCATTTGTTCTGATTTTGTTCCTATGTTTGTCAAACCAATATGGACCCATGAGTGTCTCCAATGGGATTAGTCCCAATTCCGATGTCTTGTGTATATGCATTACCTTTCTAAAAAAGAAGCCTTGCTTTTGTGCATCGATAAGTATATCTTGTAGAAAGTTGGTGCCCGTTGAATATATCTTTGGGCATGTTTTCAGAATATCTATATCTGATCATGCTGCCCATTGGAGGTTTATTACCCTCTTCCTACATAATCGTCCTGCATGATTGCTTGCTGGGTGCAGCTTTTCAATTAATGTAATGTGCTTCTGAAGCATGTGTGTCTTGAGATTGAAGATATTGTATTCCAAATCACTGTGGAAAATACAGTTGGGTACTGATGTTGCAAAGCCTGCCTTGTGTTTGAAGATCCTCCTGAGCTTCCTGTTAATGTTGTCAACTTTAGGATCAGAGAGGTATAGGTCTTGTACCAGATATTCTATCTTCAGCATGATTACATGATTAAGTAGGTATTGAGCTTGCTTGTCTGTTACTCTTTTCCACAATAATCGGCTAGCAAGGTTCGATGTTATCTGACTGACCAGGTCTGTTTGATGTTTCTTTTTCCCATCCCGTTCGAACCACACTCCCAAGTATCTAACTGTCCCCTGGGCAGTTCTGATCGGGTTTTGCTCGAAAGTTATTTCAGACTCTCTTTTATTGTTAATTATGAGGAGCTCTGACTTCTCCAGGTTGACTTTAACTTGCGCGAGGTAGTAGAAAGAGCTAGCTAGCTTCAAGATGGCTTTGAGTTGCATTCAGTTCCCAGCTATCCATGCTGTGTCATCCAAATATGTTATAACGGATGTGTTCATGGTACTTTGCGACATTCAGAGCTGTACCATATCATATGTTTTTGTAATGCTTCTATACTTTTGTGTTTTGCTGACCCTGTTTACTAGTGGGTCATAATAAATACGCCATAGGAGTGATGATAACCTTTATGCTAAAATCATGGAGCCAGGAACTCCCAACCATGTCGAAGCTTTATGAACAAAGGGCTGACCTATACAAATCTAGACAATGTGTCAGGTGCAAGGCAGCAGTAGAAGACCTAACACACATGTATATATGCAACGAAAACAACTTCAATTTGGCAGTCATATATTAGATACAATCATATGTTTTCTCCAGAGTAGGGAAAAACAAAGCAAGCGCTGGGTACAGGAATGGGCCACAAGGGTCAAGACAGAAATAATCAACTTATGGATCCAAATAACAGCCAGAAGCCTAGTCCCACATGATATAGCAAAACTAATATCCAACTGGGTGAGAGTTTTCAAAAAAAAAGTCAAACCAATTTTTGTAGAATGCTTCGACAAACTCCAGGAAATCACAAGAGCCACTTGAAAACAGAGATATGAAGCCATAAACAAGTGGGAAACATCCCAGGGAATAACAAGAGTGGATAAGAAAGTGAAGGGCAGATGGAGCCAAAATACACTAAAGGGCTGCATCTGGTAACAAAAACATATAACCAACTTAGATTGGAAAAAATAGAAAATCCTTAAATTTTTCATTACTGCAACAAACAAGGAAAAAAGCACTAACTCAGTCTAGGCAAGTTAGTTCTTCGAAAGGAGGCAATAGGACACGGAGGTCCACTGGAGATCCGAACCAGAAGGTATCTTTTTCTAAAAATCTGAACATACATGCTAGTATAGTTTGTGAAATTTAGTTAACTTTGAAATAGATAATATCAAAGTAAAAGTTTAATAAAGTCCAACTGGAGGCTGAGCCAGCTATTAAAAAAAAAAATGGAAAAACCTGTTTATTGTTTTAATATATTTATTTGTTTGTATTGACAATACTATTCTAATTTTAAAAGTTATTATTGTGTTTATGTAAAGTATCAATTAACTCATTTAGATGACAAGTTATATATATATATGCAGTATGTATTTTGATTGTTGTTTTTAGATATATACTTGTTTTATTTATCTACTTTTTATATGTTCAAGTTCACGTGACAAGATAAGGGATAAATATATTGTTTATATATTATATATATTTAGACTGTCTTGTTTTTAAGGAGCTTTGATATCCTTCTAGATCTTTAAGTAACTGAAGTAACTTGATTTATCAAGTAAACTTAGTTGCTTTTTGGATTCCTTGTAATGTTAAAAAGATATTAATTTGTACTGGCTTGGCTATAAGCTATGTGACGTTGATATTGTCTTTTTTTTTTTTATTGGGAATAAATTTATGGGTCTCTTTTTTTTCTTCTAAAAATTTATTAAGAAAAAGAAATAAAAAAAATTAGTAAAGCAGTGCATACCTCTTTCTTTGATGTTTCTGAATAGCTTGTTATATATACTATAGTTAAAAGTATTTGGTAGCTTGGTTTAAAAAATATATTGTTTTTTCTTGTATATTTAACTAATTTACTTTTTTCAAGAAAATTATCAAAAAAAAATTTTTTTTTTGAAAAAAAAAAGAATCAGTAGAAAGTGTTTTTTTTATAATCACTATCTAATAATATTTTCACTTTAAAAGTATAGTATTGTTTTTATTAATATATATATATAATTTTTTTTAAAACAGACTTATGCTTAATTTGTATTAAATTTTAAATTACATATATATATTGTATAAAGTGCATATATACAGTAGGATATATATTCAAAAGATAAATAAAGAATTCAATAAGCTAAAACTATTTCAAGACTTATTGTCTTTTCTTTTAAAAAAAGAAAATCAGTATTTTCTTGGGTATGTTGATATTATTGAAACTAAAAAGAAAATGAAAGAAAAAAGAAAAAATTGATAGTCATATATTATATTAAAATTGTATTATAAAGAATAATGTAAGTAGCTAAGCCAAGGCAGTTGCCTTATATGAACGTACAGGTATATCACTAATAAAGATTATGGCCATGAGTTTATGAATTAATGGATTACAAATCTTACAGACAACTTCTATATATTCAAAATTTCTTTCAGCACTAGTTCAGCCTTGGCAGGTTAGCTCCTCATCCTCGGGGTGGCAACAAGTCACAAGGTGAATACCTCAGTACAAAGGAATTCTATTGAGTTTTATTTGGTAGTAAACAGGTAGTACATCTTAGAATAGCTTCTATATATTGATACTACATAATTACAAATAAAGCAAGGCCAAGTCAGCATTTTAAAAAAATAAAAAACTAAAAACTAAAATTGTATCATCATGTTTCTTAGTATATGCATATTCTATTTTTGATCTCTTTTCTTAGAATGGTTTGAGGAAGAAGTTTTCACTGAGTCTTTATAGGATAATATATAAGTGGCAAAAAAGGCTTTATAGTTTTGAGACTTGTGAGGAAGAAATATTCAAGAAGGCCCAAGTAATATATTGATATTTACATTAGTAACTTAAAAGTCTTTCAATATATTTTATCAATTAAACCTATTTCTATTTAAATATAGGTATACTTACTGATCTATGCAATGTATTTCAGATTAATTTTTTAGAAAAGGATTGCATATAGTCCTGTAATTGATGTATTCTGCTGATAAATATTGGTATTTATAATTAACAAGAATCTTTCAGATTATCTGACCAGCTCATATGTCATTGCTGATATTTTTGAACTCGAGTTTCAATTGATGTAGTGGTATTATCTTTCCAATCTTTCAATTTGAAATTTTTGAGATATGATAAAAACTTTCTAATTTATTATGCATACAAGCTTTGTTACTGAATGTTCCTGATAAGTTCTTGCTTTCTCTGGTTGAATTTTCCCAAGCAGTAGAAGTAAAACCTATGTAATATACAATCATAAATAAATAAATCTGATTTTTAAAAAGTTAATCGAGCATCTTGTGATCTTTACCATGGTCAGATAGACTTTTTTTTATATTTAATAATATATTAGGGATATACAGTATCTTGTATTTATCTGTGTAATAGTATATGACTTATTATAAACTCCAAGTTCTTATAAAGCTAAGAAAATATATTCAGACATATGAAATGATCAATAAAAGTTTATTTATATTCTTTTACTAATATAATCCTACTGAACCAATTAGATTATGAGAAACTTTATGCTACTTGAAATTTAAGATCAAGCTAAGATAGACAAAATTCTTTAGACAAAACTGAGAAAAAGTATTATTAAAGCCCACATAGTGAAGAAAAAAGTGAAAAATTAGTTCTTTTATCACAAAACAACCCTGTATTGTTTCTCTGTATACTAGATAGATAGTAGAGCATCAGTTCTTTTTTTTAAAACTTTCTTGCTATTAATAGAAAGGGTGTTTTCCAGACTTTTGGTTATAGAAGTTTAATTTTTGTTTGAAAAGAAATATTAATAATATAGGAAGGAATTGTATGTGACTCTTGAAATACTCTTCAAGTTGGTTTAAAGAGAGGGATAAGACTTTATTAGTCAAGAAGTACAATAACTTCTTGTAAATATCTTTTTTATATATAGCCAGAGAATTATAGAAAAAGTATCAATATTGTTTTTATCAATATAACTATTAGATACTAACCAATATTTATGAAATATACAGTATGTTTTTATAGACAAGTTTATAATCAAGATCAATTAAATTTATAAAAAATTATTTACTTTATTATATTTTATTGATTTATTATTTAAGCTTTATTATTATTACTTTATAATAATATTTATAAATATATCTTTTTACTTTATTTTTTTTTGAGTACCTGTAGCTAGGCTAGATTATCAGTTTATTAATCAATTGAAAACATAAGTATATTTTTATTCAAGCAGCATGATACATACTACAGCTAAACTATTATTCTAATCTAACTAACTTGTCTTAAGCATAAAAGCCTCTAAGTTCAGCCTTAGAAACAATATTTCACTCCACAGTGTCTTTGGATAAAAACCCTCCTATTCCACTATATTATTGCTAGCAGATTGTCACTGTCGTATATCTAAACAAGCCACTGGAATACAGAAAACTACAAAAGGATGGGTTGAAAAAAAGGGGAGGATATCTAAAAATATCTAAATAAATGACAAGAAAAGAAAAAATAAAAATTGAAAAAAAAATATTTTTAGCTTCCTCCAAAGAATTGCTTTTTAAAACCTCTTCTCAATAAGAAATGTTGATTGAAATATTCTTTCTTTTCCTGACCATCTGAGGAACTTATCCATTCTTGATCATGATTTCCTTCTTGTGTACCATCTGAGGAAAATAATTGCCTAGTGAAAGCTTTACTTCCAGGACACACTTAATTCCAATCTTTTTTGGGCAGTGAATTATTATCCACCTGTAATAGACAGATGACTTATGATGAATCCCAGGTTCTTATGTGACCTAGTAAGGATTAGGTCATGTTGTTTCAGTATGATACCTTCCAGCAGCCATACCTAATTAAAGGAATTTTACTGGTATATATCTTCTATTACTCAAAAGGCCAGATTTCCCAATAATTTTTTGTCTTGTAATGGTGAGAGGTTAATAATAGTAATGGGAATCTTCATCGATTGTGATATACTTCAACAACTTTTGGGGAAATATATTCTCAATTGTAACCAAAGGGTTGGAGCTTAGCATGAACTAGAGACCTTTTGATCTTATTTCCTAATCAGGATAAGAGAGAGGCTTGGTCTTAAACTTTGTCTGATCAGAATGATAGGAAGGAAAAACCTTAACTTGAACAAATAGCAGCTTTTTCATCACCTGGGGACTTGTTGCTCATATCTTATTGGTCTTATAGTACTTGATTTGTAAATTAATCCAATTGGAGGAGTGGGGGACATGGGCACCAATCAACTCTTTCTGTCACCAATGATGTTATTAAAACATGTGAAGTGACCAATAAGAGCTTGTTTACATTCTGTTACTAACATGTTTTGTATCAACCAATCAGATGCCAGGTGACATTGTGCTATTAAAAATTCAGGGTCAAACTGAGGTAGGCAAAATTCCCCAAGAAAACTGTGAAAAATAGTAGACACTTTAAGAGGATATAAGACAGTATGTGAGAAGATGGATAATAAGCCTTCTCCTGCCAACAAAATCTCCATTGTTAGTTGCTTTTAGCTCTGTAAGGTGACACTCCACTTGTTAGTCCTTTTACTTCCTAGAACCTTCTTGCTCTTAGTAGAGGAAGTGCATACTTGAGTCTTTTTAGGCCACTAGAGACTCAAGTTTTTATTTAAAAGAGTTTATAAACAAGTAAGGGAAGATAAAGAAGATACATGAAGACAAGCTTCAAGTTGTTTTAATGAATGTATAAAGACTTTCTTAGCAAAGAAGTATAAAACTTCTTGCGAACATCTTTTTATGTGTGATCAGAGGATCAGCAGAAAGAGTTTTTATTATCTTAACAATAAATTAACTACTATATTATATAATAATCTATATAATATTATGGATATTTGTTGAATATCTTAATAAAGATATATTATGATAATTATAATGGTGAATTAAAAAAAAAAATTTATGGTATAAAAAAAAAAAGATATGAAATCTTAAAAATATAAATTTAATTCAAATAATTAATTATTGAATTATAAGAAATCTAGTTCAATTATTTTTGTTTCACATTGTACATTGTTTCTATTAATTAAATTATTTATTGTAAATATTTTAGTTGAAACATTTAAATCATTCATTGTTTTTAATGATTATTGTATTAAATTCTATTTAAAATACTGTATGTAAATTAAAGTGAAAATTAAAATCATCAAAATTGTCATTGCATTGAAAGCAAGTTGATATTTTGTGCAATTGTATCAATTAAGAAAAACAACAAAAAAATATTATTTGACTTTTGTTACTCTTGCTGTGCATGCTCGCAAAACAGGTGAATCTACTAATTTCATAATCCTTATATTATTTGATAAATCGCATTCATCACAGTTATGGTGTCTTGCATATTCTGGCTATATGTATGCAAGCTTTAATAGCCACACAAGAGTGATATTTAAAATGATGGTATAGTTTGGGACAAAACTTCTTGCCCTCATAATTCACATGACAAAATTTCATGTGATTTTTTTATTTTAAACATAAATCATA
>CAJVPT010002586.1:0-17270 GCA_910592055.1 Acaulospora colombiana
ACAATCTAGTCTACTATAGGTATACAAAAAAAAAAAAAAATAATTGCACTCTTCTAATATTTTTTTGATGGTTTAAGAATAATATAATATAGACCAAATCTGATTCTATTTCTATATTATATTTATTTTCATTTCTATTGTTTAATAAGCATCCTGCATATTTGGTAAGAACTATTTATAGACTATCTTCTATTTCTTGATGGTTAAAATAATGAATTATTACAGTACCTTAGTTATTCTCTTGAATCAGTTTTCTTCATACTATTTGTTGATTTTCTTTCTGGGCAACTATTCAGGTTTTCTTTCTTTTATCTCTGCCAGATTCAGATTTAGTACATTTTGATAGTCATTTTTCTTCCTATCTCTTTTTCCAAAGTATTATAAGATCTTCTATACTTTCTTTAGTTGTGATTCTTTGTAGGATATCATATCATCTTGGGATAGGACTTTTGCTAGTATGCTGGATAAGTTAAATCATTCTTCACTTTCTGAATTTTGTGGAATTTTGGTTTATTAGTTGATCTATATATATTAATCTATTATTTTGCAAAGATAGTATTGTCTTTTTATATTTTTCTATTGTTAGGTGTTCTTGAATTGGACTATTGCCTTTGGTCCATTTGAAAATATCATTTCACTTCTAACTCTGAAAAGTTAGTTCCAAGTTCTTAGTCAATTTTAGAACTTGTAATATAAAAATTCTTTTATTATCAAGGTAACCTAGGGATTTGCATGAAAAAAGATTGTGGGGCTATTAGTATTTAATTTGCACTTGTTTTAACCTGATGATTGTAGTAAGCCCTGCTAGACCTTGATCATTTATTCTATTACAGAGTCTGATTATTTGACTTTCTTTTTGGGATATTCATATATTTTTAAGATTGTATATCTTCAGATGGTGAATCATACTATTGAGAATGGATCTACATAAGGCTACTTTGTTCTTGAAGAGCTTGCAATATACTGTTATCAAGTTATTGCATATTTTCTAGGACAATATGCTATGCTGCATTCTAAACTCTATTCTCAAAATCAATACTTTATTTAATATATAAAGGGCTTATTTATTGATTATTTTCTTGTTTTTGAGAACTTTCATAACAGTATTGATTTCTTTTAAGATCCTTTCTTTAAGTTCAATTGCAGTTTTCTGGTTGCTTGTCTATATTTTCAGAAATCTTGCTTGCTCTCCTTTATCTAACTCTCTAACCCCTTCTTTATTAATTCTTGCATGAACTTCTTCTGGATAGTGGTTAGGATTATTAATAGTAACTAATACCAATTTGATTTTGTTGATCTGTTAGTCATTTGTTTTGTAAAAGATCCTTATTGTTTCTAGGATCTTTTTCATATCTTTTTTGGACCTTGCTATCTATACAGTATTGTTTATGAAAGCTATAGTTGCATGTCTTAATTCTAACTTTTTAGTGGTGGTATTATTTAGATCAGAATTCCATAAGACTTCCATTTTATATTTCTATTCTATGTCTTCTTGAATTTGTACAGCAAAGGATCATAAAAAATTCTTTACATCAGTGGTGAGATGGTTTCTCCTTGGTCTATTTCATCTTCTACTCTTATTGGTTCCATAAGGTCATTCTCAAATATTACTTTGAACTCCTTATTTTGGAACAGGCTTATCATGATCTTAATAAAACCTTTGGGTGCCTTGATCCTTTCTATTACTTTGATTAGCATTTTCAAACTAATGGTATTATATGTCTTGACTGTATTATAAAAGAGTATTCATAGCTCTTTTTTGTTTTCTCTTGTATCTTCATGATGATATTGAGAATTTGAATAGATTCTGCTATACTCTTTTCTAGCAATTCTACATAGTTGGGACCCCTAAAGATATTGTTAATCTTGCAAGTGTTTCTCATTTTGATGGTTATAATTTTGGGGAAGCACTTTTTGATAACTTTCAGTAATACGATTGGTCTTGTATTTGTCAATTTATACTTCCATGGTTTTGGTTTAGCTATTGGGTATATGTGGCTTTGTTTCCAATATACAGGTGTAACTTTCTATCTTAAGAACGTATTCAGTATCTTTTATGAGTATTCTTTTCCTTCTTAATTCAATTTCTTTAGCATTTCATAATTAATCTGAGATTTTCCTGGGACTTTGTTATTTGAAAGTGTATGGAGAGTTTCTTCCAATTCTTCATGTATAATTAGTTCTAGAAGATTGTTGTACCATACATCTTGAATATACTGCTTTGAATCATATTCCTTTTTTCACTCTTCGGTAAGATTGACAAAATTGGCATCTCACTTTTTGATGATATTTTGATGATATCTTCTTATTTCTTTTTCAATTTCTTTTTTGTTTATTATTATGTATTCTATATCATCTTGCTTAACTTTGACCTGGTCAAGTATTATTTTGCTTTTTTCTTTATTTGTTAGTGAGTTTATCATCTTTTTTTGATTGTATTTGAGATTATTACATCTTAGTTCTAAAGCTAATTTGATCTCTTCTCTTATTTTTTTGGTTTCTAAGTTTTGACTTATAAACTTGAGCCCTTTTATTGCATCTTGGATATCTTTTTTCAAGAGTATCCAGGAAATGTTAGAAATGCTAAATTGAATGCAGTAGTTTTCTATCTAATAATATGAATTATGGATAGCATTATGTTTTTTGATAGCCATATTAAGCTCCTATACCTTTGTTATCTTTTGATGTCTCCATTTTTTTAAAGACTATTTTTAATTGAAGAACTCTTCTATATCACATAAATTTTGAACTGTGTTTATACTATTTCTTCTTATTTTATACTAGTTTTTTGGTTTCTAATTTGTTAAAAGTTACTCTACAAATTAGATCTTCAAAGGTTTTCTAAATTTTATTTGCTAGTAGTTCTTTTTCATCTGCATCAAGTTTCTTATTAAGCATAGGCTTCAAATAAGTTTTGAGTTTATAGTTCAGGCTTTCTTGAAAGACTTGTCATTGTTTAAGGAATATTTTTTTTAGATCAATCCTTCGTATTTTGAATGTTGTGCAGTATTTAATTATCTTGTTTCTTGTGAATAGATTATAATCATATAAAGTTATCAAAAGCATAGTGTAATCACTTCCAGTAGTTTCTTCATATTTTGATTGTCAAATAATAGGATTGTGTATTTTACCAAGCTTTGTGACATCCAGATAAAATCTATTTTGCTACTACTTGTGATGTCTTGCCTTGTAGGAGTTTTGTCTTTCCCTTTCCATATTATTTATATATCTAAAAAACCCTATTCATCAAGAAAGTTAAATAAAGGAATTTCAGGTCATTATAAGGGTCTTAAACATATCCTGGATGAGAATGTTTTATCCTCTGATAGGTTGTATGCTATATTAAAGTTATCCATTAAAATTGTATAAAAGCTTTGCCTATATTTTTCTCTAGTATAGTTTATTATATCATTTTATACTTTCTTGCATCTATGCCTATTTAATGGAATGTAAATCTGTATAATGCAGATTTTGTTCTTCTTTGTCAACATATTAATGGCAATTATATAGCTATCTGTTTCTTCAACTAATATTACTTATTTTTCGAGATCTTTTCTTATTAGTAGATTTACTTCTGCATCATATGGAATATCTTTGTTAGTACTATAGAAGTGTTTGTATTTTTTTTGATTACTTAAAGCTCATTTTGCATTACTGTACATTAGTTTGGTCTTGCACAATCCTATTACTTCTATATCTTGTTCATTTATATCTTCTATAAGACTATGTTGATTAGTTATGTCAGTGATACTTTGTATATTGTGTATAGCTATTCTTATTATCCTTTTTTCAATATTATTTTTCTCATTTCTGTTGTTACTTTGCTTTTCTTTTTCTTTTTCTTTTTTGTTCAGAAAGTTAGTTTTTTCACTTTGTAAGAATTTTTTTAGGTCTGAATTATCTAATTGTACAGTGTTATGCTCTTTTTATTAATGTTTATCCTTCTTTGAAATTTCTATTGGGGATAAACTGAGCTCATTTTTCCTCTTATTATCTTGAACAACTGGTGCACCTTTTTAGAAGCAATTTGTCCCTCTTCTACTGTATTTTATTTGTCTATTAGAAGCTGTTCTACTCTCTAGTTTGGCCATTCTGCCATCTAACTTTTCTAAGTTTAAAATATGGTATAGTGGATCTTCTTCATTTTCTATTTCTGTATTTGATATGTACTTATCAAAACTATTGTACTGGCTAGGCCTTGGATTGTCAATAGATTCTCTATTACTTCCTGTAGCTGGGTTCTTAAGTCTTTCATTTCTTTGTTCTTCTTTATCAGCTTGAGTTCTATAGGATCTTCTTTAATCTCTTGAATATGAATCTCTTGGATATTGCCTTCTTGAAGGTTGATAATTCTTACTAGAAGAGAAAGAAAACTGATTGATTTATTATCAAATAATTAGTCTATGGGTATCTCATTGTCTATTTCAACTTTTCTATCTTGTACTTTGACTTTTTTTCTTTTAGTATTATAGATTTTTTCATTTTTGTTACTATATTTTTTATACTTTATGATAGGCATAGTCCTTGTAAAAAATATGTTGTTTATAGACTTTGTTGAGAGTCTCTCTTTATGCAAAGAATATGACTGTAAAGTTTTGTTTCTTTAGTGTAAAGGGGTTTCTTGGAGTATAACATACTTTCACTTCTATATCATTGAGCATCCTGGTTATCAAACTTGAGTAGAACTTATTTATGCCTAGTAGTCTTGCAGAGTTTTTGTTTCTTTCCATTAGAATATCATTAATTTTTCTGTCTATCAGTTCTTTTTTGAAGAAAATGGCTTTAGTAGTTTTTGTTTCTAAGGGGGTTATCCATAATGTTTCTGGATTTATATTAAGGTAGCTATATTACTTGATATAAGTCTTGACCCTTTTGTTTTTATTTTGATCTTATAGATATATATATTTCACATCTTATTATATCTTTTGAGATATTCTTTTTTAAGGTATTGTGAAGTTTTGTATGCTATATATATTAGGCTAACATGCCATATATTCTTTTCCTCTTCCTCTTTTCTTGATCAAAAGATCTTCTTGTCTAATATCTCTATATTTTGTATTAGGTTGATACTCATATTTTCGAGTTGTTATATACTGAAAGCTTCTTTCTTTCTGTTTATCTCTTCTAAACATTTGAGAAGATCTTCTTATTCCTTTAAATGGAAACTCGGCCATTCATTTCTATTGATAAATCTTTGTGAAGAAGGTTGTGCTTGTTTCATAACAATTTCAATATGCTATTCAAGTATGCCTTGATCTCTTTTTCATTGTCTTCTGAAATATTGGTTATTATTGTTTCTACTTTGTATTTGCTCTTTTTGTTTATAAAATAGAAGTTTAGTGTTGGGGATGCTTGCCTGTTTCTTGTTGCATAAGAGCTATACTTGCTTATATTATGGCCTTGAATTTTTCTTTTGAAAGTTTTTGCTTCTATTTCTTCCTGTTCTTGACCTTTTATCATTGTTATTTCATTATCTAATGTTGATCCACTTTCTACATGGTAGTAATATCCATTAGAATAAATAATGTTTTTGTTAATTTTTCTTTGATTATATCCAGGTATCTATCTTTTATATAGGGTTGAAGCAGATCCTCTTCCTTTTTCTTTCCTTCATGTCAAAAAAGGTAATATACAGTATTATATAAGGATTCATTTCTTGTGAAATGTTGTATTATCTATTTCTAGAATTTTGGTAATAATCTTGTTCAATATGGTACATGTTTCTGGAGCATCTGCTATCATGCTATTGTAATTGGTCATACCTTTTTATTTGGTGATTTGTTGCATAGCCCATAGTTTGCCTATTTCATTATGCTTTTTTGTCAATTGAACTAGCATTTTAATAATATCATCTTTTCTATTGTTTACTATCTAAGTATCTACTTTGCTTTATTCATGATAGGATATATATATGGATTGATATTATTGTTATATTGTTGTATTTTATAATAAATAGTCTATTAAGTGGATTAATATATGTCCTTAGTCTATTTTAGTAATTATTGACAAGCTTTTACATATAATGCTTATTGTTTTTAACTATTTTCTTGTTTTTGTATATGTCTTAATCTTGTTTTAATTAGGCATATGTTATTTCTCACTTTTTTCTTTGGTTGTTTACCTGTTTATACTAACTTTGTTATATTTTTACAGACTTCTGATACTCTGTTTATATTGATTACTTTTCATTATGGTAGTTGTATTTAATAATCTTACTAATTTAAGTTGCTCTTGTTGTGCTATTGTAATAGACTTTTGTTGAACTTGTTTTGATAACAGCTTTATATACGTGTATGTGTTTACACTACTTTAGTGATATGTTTTGATGTATATGAAGATGAGGTATGTACATTAGGTTGTTTAAACCTTGGGAAGCTTTTATATCCTTCTGGATTTTGAAGGATTTGAGATTTGCTTGATTTATTGAGCAAACCTATTTGCTTTAGGATTTCTTGTAGTGTCAAGAAAAGTGTCAACTTATACTAGCCTAGCTGCAAGCTCTGTAAAGTTGATATTGACTTCTTTTTTTTTGACTATAAATATTTCTATGATATTTTAGTATTTAAAATTAATATAAAATAAATTTATATTAGTAATTAAGCTAAGTTATAAAATATTTATATTAGTAAAAATTAACTCTTTCTGTTAATCTCTGATCACACATAAAAAAGATATTTGCAAGAAATTTTTATATTTCTTGACTAATAAAGTTTTATAACTTTTCTTAAACCAACTTGAAAAAATACTTCAAGAGTCATCTTTATTTTCCTCCTTCCTCTTATAAACAATCTTCTTCAAACAAAAATCTGATTTTAAATAACAAAAGTTATGAATACACCTTTTCTATCAATAGCAAAAAAGTTTTAAAAGAAAGAAGAACTGAAGTGCTGCTATCTACTTACTTGTTAGATAAACAATACAGAGTTTTTTTTATGATAAAAGACTAATCTTGAAGGCAACTACACACTCTTTTATCATATACTTGCTTTAAGAATATTCTTTCTTAGTTTTTTCTAAAGAATTTTATCTACCTCAATTTAACCCTGAATTTTGAATAGCATAAAGTTTCTCAAGCAGTAATTGGCTAGCTAATAAAAAATATGTTAGTAAAGAAATATAAACAAGCTCTTATTGATCACTTCACATATTTGAATATATTTACTCAGTACCTATAAAAACCTGGAGTTCACTATAAATCATATGTCTATAATGTGAATGGATACAGAACATAAACATCTATAATATAAATATCCATCTTAGTCTATACAATAACTCTTTTTTGTAGATTCCTGACCACCATTTCCAAAGAAGCATTCCTTCAAAACTTTATATTTTGAGAGTAATAAAACTTCACAACTCTCCCTAAAAATATCTGCTTCACTTAGCAATAGTCATATTATACCCTTCTTGTTTACCTTTCCTATTCACAAACTCTTCATCTAAGAAATTAATAACAAGAAAGCTTTTCTAGGAAGAAGAAACTAGATGAGAAAGTACTCTACCTCTCTTCCCTATGGAGGTCCCAGAGTTCAGGAAGAAGTTTGAACAAACAACTCTATGCTAGCTGACAAGCTGACATCAATATCACAGGCAAAAATAGCTTTTCTCTTAACATGTAACAGTTTTCTTGATTTTTCTGCGGAATTTTGTCTACTTTAGCTTGATCCTGAATTTTCTGGTATACCAGATTCTGGATGGATTGATTGGCTGAAGTCTGGGATTGGTTGCTTTACAGTTAGCAGAAATGTAAATAAGGATACATGGGACATGAGATATAAATACATTTCCTAAGCTCCATAAGAACCTTAGATCCATTATAAGTTATCAGCTAGTTGTGCAAATGGATAAACATTACATGGACTGTGATCTCCTCTTTCTCATTAACCTCGAAAGTGTCAAGGCTATAGATTGAGTATCTTCAGAGGCAAAGTTGGATGAAAAAGTAGTTGTTAGACATCCTTTTATTCCTTCTCCTATTTCCTCTTCTTATAAATATTTTAAGCCTTCTCTCTTTATTCTAAAAAAATTTTTTTAATATTGACTAGTCACAAGACTAGTACAAGGGACCCTCAACACTGGATGGTACTAAAAATCTTGTATAAGTCCTGGGATGTTAGGTCCCATTAGTGGATAGCAACAAGCCAACCAGTGAATGTATTAGTGTACTCTAGGTAATGTTGATTCCTGAATTATGGAAATATATAAGCAATGCATGACTTGTATATCTTATTTATCCTCAGCTTTGTTTTTAAAAGAGAAGTATTTACACTAGGTGATCATATATTTTTCTTATTCTGGTTAGGTTAGACATAGATTGAGTCATAAAAATAGATAGCTCTTTGTTTCTATTTCTCTCTAATGATTTGTAAATCCTCAGACAGTACAGGAAAATATTCATCCCGATTGTTACTAAATATGATCTTTTCTTAATAAAGTATTGAAAAAGATATGAGATAAGCCAGTTTTAAAAATAAATAAATAAATAAATAAATATCTATGACGTCATTAACTATATAAAAAGAATAAAGTTATATTAAAACATATTAGATAGAAAACATCAGCTCTTTACTTCTTCACTTCTACTTTAGTAAACTCAAATAAAAAAGAAAATGATCATATAAAATAGGATCCTTTTAGAAGATTTTTAGATACTTATCATTTTTTCTTTGGAAACATACAATATTTGTCACCCTATAAAATAACAAAGTATTTCTTTAGAAATAGTATTAGTCAATCCCTTTTTTTGATAGAATTTTTGAGTAAGTGCTAGTAAAAGTTAAGGCTTCATATAAGAAACCCTAAATATTGATGGTACTGGATATTTTAGTTAAATTCTTGGTATATTAGTTCCTTTTTTTTAAGGATAGCAATAACACTAGTTGAAAAATAGTTATTTGATATAATGTCACTTGTATAATATTCATCAAAAAACAAATAATTCAGCATATTAATGATATAATTAAATCATCAATCTATTTCTACCATATAATTCAATATATAATTCAACATAAATAAATCATCAATCAATTTCTACTATATAATTTGATATTATTTGCCATATTTGTACCATTTTTACTATATATTTCATTAAAATTTTCCTTAAAAAATCATTAAACATTTGCCAAAATAACAATTTTATTAAAATTTGCATATTTGTCAAATTTTAATTATATATTATATTTATAATTTAAAGGAATTATAGCTAAATATTCATAAGTCTTGTCAATTTGAGATTCTATATATAAATAAAATAAATCAGTCAAAAATATTATAAATAGGAATTATATATTCATATCTAACTTAATAAAATTCGATACTCTATAATTCAATATTTATGTTATTTTCAGATCTGAAATAAAATCTATTTTCTGCCAAATTAACTGGTTTATACCATCAAATAAAGATCAAAATGATGTTCAATAACATTATTCAGAAAGTTTACCAAATATGTAAAGAAGAATTGAACTTGTCCCAAATATAAATTGATGCTTCCATTGTGATTCACAAATCTAGCTAATATAAATGAGTTCTTAATATTTTGTGAGAACATAACAGAATCAAATATTTCACTCCCAATTCAGCATCTATCATATTGATCTGTTCTATTCCAAATAATTATTGAATTTTCATTATCTTTTATAAATGGTTTTTGAAAGTCTGTGGTTTCATAAGATACCTTATAATATTCGACTAATAGATTTAATATTTCAGTAGAAACCTCTAAATTTGATTTTTTCAGGTACAAGAGTTTACCTGAAAAATATTTAGATCCATTGATTATTGTTTTGTGAATATTATATGTATTGTTTAAAAATCGATATAACTCATTAGCTAAAAACTGATCTAGTTCAGAAATTGAACTGATATTTGATCAATTATTTAAAATTTTAAGCTTTTATTTATTAGTATAGGACATAATTAGATTATTAATAATTTGATGATTATTTATCAATCTTCGCATTAATCCAGGTTCAATATTTTGATACCTATTAGACAATGAACCTATATTAAAAATTATTAGAATTCTGCTTCCAAATGTTAAATTTGTTTAAAAACTTATCTAATATACTATTATTAATCTATCCAATTCACCTCTTAGAAATCAAATAGAAACAGGGAACTAATGCAAGGAAACATCAAGTTAGATTTCTAATATGATATGCAAAAGTTTCTAATTTGGACAATAATAAATGAAGAGGTTTATTGCTAATGATTTAGACAGGAGAGGCAGGATAATAATTTTGAATTAAAGGTAATTTTATTGTTGAATAAATCCTTGAGAAGTCTCCAGAGGAAAAATTTCCTTCTTTAAATACATAATTGAATTATATAATATTTGAGAATATAAACTAAAATAAATAATAATAATTATTATACTATTAGTTTCATTAAACTATTAAGCTATGCTATTTTGAACATAACTCAAATATCCTTTAAAAATAATAGTTACATATAATAAGCTAGGACTATAGAATATTCTAGAGTACTTTATGTTAAGTTTGTTAATAGCAAAATCAACTATCAATGTTCTAGAAGTGTTATGGAAGATCTTTGTTTTCAGGTGACCAAAAGAATCATGATATGTTGATCTGAGATACTGGGATTATTCTAGGTACTAAAAAGTTCACATGGCAAAATTTTAGTTTAACAATTCCCTCCAACTAATCTGCAAGTTCCACAAGCTAAATACCAATTAGGGATTAGAATTCAGCAGCTGTTATCTTGTAGATACAGTATTTTTAAGGATCATTTTTATCTTTTTCATAATTTGTTCTATCCCTATCTTCTCAAAAAGGTAGTAGATCCTGATGCAAGCTCATTTGTAATATACAGATACTTAATTATACAAAAACCCATATTGATAATGATTTATTACTTGATCCAATAACTATCTTAATAAATAAGCATGTATAAAGATCATTTGTCAACTTTTGATTCTTGTTGCCCTTTGTAAATGTCTGTACTTGATTAGAACCTATACTTCCAAAGATTGCATGATATCTATATGTGGTAGGACTATATTCATATTTTTAGGAGTTGATTCAAAGAGATCATCCATAATTTGATCAACAATAATACTTATTTTAATATTGTTGTACATTTTTGAGATCTTGAAATAGTTTGCTGGGAATAAGAAAAATTCTTATCTATTTATATTCGTCAAAACTTGTTTTGTGTTTCTAATCTTTACATGTTTGTATAATATACAGTATTTAAGGATTATATTCTTTGTGTTTTTGAAATGATATATTTCATTTATTATAAACAAATTCATTATATCAAGAGTTCATAAACAAAAACATATCACCACTACTTCCTCTTCCTCCAGGGGAATCAGAAGCTTCCAACCTATTGATAATCATGACTTTTCTGAGAAAACCTTTCTTCCAAAGAGGAGGTAGAGAACTTGTATCACCAGTTTGATAGGCTTCAAGAAACTAATTCTATTTTATGTGACAAGTATAAGAGCCTTTTAACAGATCTTCAGAACATGACTGGTTATCACTACCACCTCATATATATAAAACTAGAGAGGAAAAACAATAATCTTCGCTAGTAGATTCATTCATCAAAGCAACTTCTCCAGTTGTAGGACTTGGAAGCTTCTCCTCTATTGAATAAGTTTTTTTCTCATATGTTCTACTAAGTCTATTTCTTCCTATATTTTTGATTACTAAAACCATATAGTAGCAGTTGTGATACTCTCTAGGCCAGCTGAAATAGTGATACAGTTGCTCTCTGGATTGCCACTATTTTACTACATCTTTTCTTTATTCTTTTTTTAAATATTTTGAATTCTTTTAGATTTTCTATTCAGGTGACTCAAATAGTTTTCATAGACTAAATAATGATTCTGATAACTGATAGTCTTATAAAATAATTTGTGGTTTTCATCCTTCTCAGTCATAATACTTTTTTAAAAGATAGGTATTGATAGGAGCAGCCAGTACTTTTTTGTCCAAAGTTCTCAACTGATAAGCGCTATTTGGAAGAATATTGTGGATATAATAAAGTTCTTTCTATTTTGGTTTCAGTTTTCCTATAAAATATTTGTCTTGTCAATATTATACATTAATATTTTTCACATATTTTGAATATTAGAACTAGATTTTTCCTTTGATCATAATATTCCTTCTGTTTTTGTTGACTTCTCTAGATATTTTGCTTGACAGCTTCTTTTCCTTGAGATAATTCTTCTATTAAAGTGAACAACTGTAATAAAATATCTTCTTTTATTACTTCATCTATTTCTATAGGAGGGATTTGGATTTTTGTTCATATAACAAGTAAAAAAAAGTCATTTTTGTGAAAAATTGTTTGGCTGTTCTGTATGCAAATAATATTAATGCAATATAGTTATCCCAATCTTCTTGTTCCTCTATTAGTTTAACCAATGCTTCACATAAAGTTCTGTTGAATTGTTCTACTAGTCCATTAGTTTGGAAATAATATGAGATAGATAATAAATGTTGTATTTCAAATTTCTTTAATAAACTATCAATTATTTCATTTTTGAAATGAGTTTCTTGATCTGAAAATATCTGTTTGGAGCATCCATGTCTGCAAATAAGGGTTTGATATATAAATTCAGTCACTCGTTTTCCTGTTGTTTCTGAAATTGCTTCAGCTTCAAGTCATTTAGTAAAGTAGTCTGTTGCTATCACAATATATTTGTTACCTTTTTTTATGTATGGTAAAGGACCAACAATGTCTATTCTGATTTTTAAAAATGGTTCTTCAACAGGAATGGAGTGTAAAGGATCAGGTATTCTATATTTTTTTCATTTTTGACATCTATCATATTATCTAATATAGTCTTTTATATCTTTGAACATTTGTGACCAAAAATATTATCTTTGAACTTTTTCAAACACCTTATCAATACCTAGATATGCATCAATAGGATGGTTATATGGTAGATATAGTACTAATTCTATTTTATGTTTTTGTAAAACTTTGAGAAGTTGGTTTCACATTTTTCTTCTTCCGTCCTTCTTGTAAAGTATATTGTTTTTAATTTCAAAAAATTTGCTTTTGGTTTGTAATTATTGTTATTGTATTTTGTTAAGGTTTAATGATAGTTTGTTGTTTTGTAAGTAGTTTTTGAGGTAATAATAGTGTTGAGTATCTATCTTGTTGTTTGTTCACCAGGATACAGACTATCTGGGCTGTATTTTCTTTAGTATCAGATTTGTGTAGTAATACTAGAAATAATTAATGTTGAGTTTCAGAATTGGTGCTTGTCCACCAAACAGAATTGCATAAATATTATGGTGAAAAATTATTAAATTCTTGTAAATATTCTTCAGAAACTTGTTTATTCTCAGGGAGACATCAGTATGTGTTGATCAATCATAGAGAGATCTCAATCATGTGATTAGTTTCATTAGAGATGATCTCATTCTATTCTGAGTTTTTGTGTATTCAGAAAGGATTTTTGTCACCTCTTTTTGCTTTTCTTTATAGATACAGTCATTTTTAAACAGCTATATGTTTCTGTTAAACTTTTTTATATTGTTTGTAGTAAGCATGTGTATAATGATCTGAAGCCCTTTTATCACAAATATTATACCATTGTCTAGCAATAAATCAATGGTTTTCAATTTGGCATCCTTGATCTCTTGTAAAACATTTTTGTCTTAAAAATTCATCCTTTTCGGAGATAATCTCTATATGTGATTGATAAGCATTTTGATCTAGCATAAGAATAGAAGTTTAATTCTCATACATTTGGGACATAGCATCTGCATTGTTATACTTTTTTTTAGCCCTATAGATAACAGAGTAATTATAGGATTTCAGATGAAGAAATGATCAATTATCAGATATAAATGATTTGTTTCTAAATATTGATAAAAATATTCTACTGTCTATACAACAGCTAAATATTCAAGTTCAGTTGCTGTATAATTTCTTTCTGCTCTAATTAAACTGTGACTAGCATATGTCACAGTATAGTCTTTATTTTGATCATCTTTTTGGGCAAGTACAGCATCAATGCTAGTTCCTAAAGTATTAGTATGAACATAAAATGATTTGGCAAAATCAGGATATCTCAAAATTGGAGTAGTGATTAAACATTTCTTCAAGAATTCAAAAGCTTTTTCTTGGACTTCTGTCTATTTAAACAATGTATCTTTCTCCAGTAGTTGATTTAGAGACTTAGCAATCATGGAAAAGTTCTTAATAAATTTTCTATAATAGGAGGCAAGTCCTAAGAATTCTCTGACTTGTTTTATAGTAAAGGGTCAGGGATAATCACAGACCTTGTTAATCTTTTCATTATCAAATTGAATTCCTTCTTGATTAATTTCATGCCCAAGAAGTTTGACATGTGATAGGAAGAAGTGCTATTTCTCTAAGTTTAATATTAAATTGGCTTGCCTAATGGCATCTAGAATGATGATAATATGTATGCAATGATTTTCAAATGTTTTAGACAAGATAGTAATATCATCCAAATAAACTTCAACAAATTTTTCTTTGAATGGGTTAAGGATTTCGTCCATTAGTCTCTGGAAGATTGTAGGAGCATTGCATAATCCAAATGGCATTACATTGAACTCATAGAGTCCAAATTTCATAATAAAAACAGTTTTCTTTTTGTCTACATAATTTATAGCTACTTGCCAATAATCACTTGCAAGATTATGATAACAAACCATTTAGCACCATTAAAAGTTTCTAGAAGATTATCCATTATTGGCATAGGATAGACATCTTTTTCTATGACTTCATTTAACTTTTTATAGTCAATACAAAATTATTTCTTATTATTTTTCTTTGGTGCCACTACTACAGAAGAGAACCAGGGGCTAGTAATTGGGTTGATAATTCTTTTTTGCAATATGTTTGTTATTTCTTCTTAATAAATTTCAATTGATCAAGAGAGGCTTTATATGCTCTTTGTTTAATTGGTTTCACATTAACAGTATCAATAGTATGGATTAACACATTGGTTCTTTCCAAATTACTGATTTGTCCTTCTTTGAAGATGCTTTTAGCAAAAACATTCTTGTTTTCATACAAAAGGTCTTGTACAATTGCTTCTGTTCCTTAGGTAAACTATCTACATTTGATATATCAGGTTCTTCACAAGATGCTTCTGAGAGATATACAGCTAGATTTTTAGATGAGATGTCTTTCATACAGATATCAGAAGTGTATGCTTCTAATTATTCAAGATATTCTCCTTCTTGATATTTAATTTCATCTAAAAGCTCATCATTATTATTGAAAGATTCTTCTATAATAGATTGGAAAGAAATATCAGCTAGATGGATAGTTTCAATTTAATGTATCTTCCATTATGATAAATTTGTAAGGTTCATATATCAAAGTCCCACTTGGCCTTCATCTTTTCAAACCAGTCAGTATCAAAGAGAAGAATTTCTTTCTAGAATTCAATAACCTATAGTTTAATAGGAATTATCAAATCTTGAATAAAGATTGTTAAATTTGAAATTTGTTCAAGAGCTCTTGTTCTTGTACCATTAGCAGTTACCACAATTGTTCTGGAGAAGGCATCTGGAGAGAGTCCAAGTTTATCCATAAGCTTTTTTATGATAATGCTTACAACAGCTCCTGAATTCCAAATAATAACAATTAGATTCCATTTAATTCATACATAGCATTTGGCAGCTGTTGTTCTCTTCTTTTCTTCTTCAGACTGAAGATAGTTTATAGCTTCAATATTTTTGGATTTTTTTAAAACCTTAATCAAGTTTCTTTGCTAGTTAGGATACTGTAGCATTTGTTCAAGGGTGGTATTTGAATGAATTTGTAAAATATCATCTGAAATATTATATGAATTCAAATTATCTATAATGAATGGTTGGTGCCTTGTTCTAGATATTCTGGAAGCAGCAATGAATACTATCACAAATTCTTATACTATTTATTTTTGTAATTTCATGGGGTGTACTAGAATTCTTCTAGTTTACAATTGGATTTATTTTTGGAATTCTAATTGTTTTTGTTTTTCTCTAGCTTCTCTTCTATTAATAGAATAAGGGGATAGTCTTGCTTGTTGATCAATATAAACTTCTTCTTTTTTATCTTCATTATCCTATTCTTGTGTGGGATATTGTTCTGTTGTTAGATAATTAATTGATTGATTTCTTTTAAATGAGGGTTGATAGGATAGTAGGGTTCTTTAAAAAAGACAATCCCTTGCAAGATAACCAGATTTATCACATTTGAAACAGCTTCCTGTAGGTTTGGTCTTTGAGCAGGGGCAAATAACTACATCCTTTATATTGATGGATTGCTTCTTTGTTGAAGAGAGTAAGCTTTTATCTTTTTCAATCTTTTAGTTAAATTGAGTTGCATTTGCTCAAATTTTTTGATCAATCCATTTATAATCTCTTTTTATGCTTTAGAAACTCCAGAACTAGAATTTCTTGATACAGGAGGTCTTTCATCTTTACGAATATCTTGCTCTTTTTCATATTGCTTCACATATTTAAGAGCATCAGCAACAGCTGTTGGTTTCCTTATTGATACAATAGGAGCAACATGAGAGTTCAATTCGTGGATAAAGAATCTAAGTTTTTATTTATCATTTATAGTTCTATCTATATCTGCCTTGATCAATAACTTCTTGAAAGTAGTGTAGTAGGAGTCTACAGTTTCATAGAAGCCTTGTTTTCTTTCTTCCAAGTCTCTAGTTTATTTATTTATCCATTGTTGGGAACAGAAATGGTTTAAAAGAGCTTTAATGATGGCATCTCTTGCTATTGTATTATTGTCAGTATTGTTGACATTGTAATAGGCATTCCACCATTTTTCAGCTTCATTAATAAGGTAAGCATTAATAATTCAATATAGTTTTTTACCTTTCCAATTATTGACTTGAGCTACCTTAGTAAACTTCTTGTTCTAGTTAACTGGGTCTTGAATACTATTTCTAGAGAAGGCTTTCACCTTCATAACTGTACCATGAATATTTTCATTAACCAAGTTATAAATTTCGTTATTTGTTTTCACCATATTGTTATTAATAAAAGGAGGTTCTTAAAAAAGGGTTTCTTTATTTAAATCTTTGAAATTAAAATATATTTCTTGTAGACTTGAGTTTTTAAATAAAGAGGATAAATATAAGTTTTCATTATTATATAAAAGGTTATGCTATAAATCAAAAGGATAAGAGGATAAATTAAAGTTGAACTAAAAATAAAAAAACTCTTTCCATTGATCCTCTGACCACACACAAAAAAGATGTTTGCAAGAAGTTTTTATACTTCTTTGCTAATAAAGTCTTAATACTT
>CAJVPT010002587.1:0-17268 GCA_910592055.1 Acaulospora colombiana
CCAAGCCTTATCTATAGTTTCTTACCTTGCAACACTCAATCTTTCATGCTAGACTTTCGGGTTTTTGGATTCTAGACCATTACGCATAAATTGCGTCACCCACGTGACCCATAACACCATCAAAAGAAACAATAATAAGAAAAGACAAAATAATAATTAATCTATATTAATTATTATAAACTTGAAAATAAACAAATAATAAAAAACAAAATAACAACTTATATAAATAAGAAGAAAACTTAATAATGAAAGAAATCTGAAAGAAGATACAAAACCTAAGTATAGTAAAACTTAATATCTACTTTATCAAAAAATAAAAAGAAATAGCAACAAATAATTTTTATTATATAAGTAAAAAGGAAATATATAAAATTGGTATTATAACAATCCATGTTTTAAGAAATGTTCAAAAAAACTCTATTCCAAAATTTTTCAAACTATTAAAATTTTCTTTTTAAGCAAAACAAGAACAATGAACTCTATCCTTGCTATTAGATAGCAGTAATTCTCAAAATGACTTTTATAAGACAACTAAGTTGCCACAAAAGATAGATAGCATCAGAATACAATTTCAACAGAATCAACAAAAACAATAGAAAAATCCTAAAGCTCAAAGTAATAACATGTTCCTCACAACTCAAACACATACTGCTAGGTTCTAAGACAGCACACTTAAAGAAAACAGCAATCAAGGGCAAAAGCAAAAATAATGAAAAACAGATTATTATAATGGAGATTAAATTATCAAAAATACAGATATCAGAAAGTAAAATCAATCTTAAAACTAGCAAAGTATCAATACCAGTTTCAATATACACTATTAAAGAGAGACTACTGTAGAACTTTCAGCTCAAGAATATTTATAAAATATCACTAGCCAAATCAGATATAGCTATAAGAAGTAAGAAGACAAACAAAGAAAAACATTATTATTTCAAAATTCTCAATGATACCAAAAAACTCTTAAGCCAGAAAAAACGTTTATCAATCCAAACCTAATTTCTGAATAGACAATTAGAAAAAAAACAAACTTCATTAGACAGAAAATGGTACACCTTCTCTTTCTAAAATATATAAGATATGAATATCTGATCAGCAAACTATAGATTACTACTATTTTTGGAAATCAAGATGAGGTACAAGTGACATGGAAATTAAATATCACAGAGAGTGGGAATGTCAAATTTATAAAGATCCCCATTGTATTCTCAAGAGAGCAATTCACACACTATTAGAGTATAGGATGTTCTCCTATACTTTATCAAGACTAACCTAGCAGAATTTTTTAATAAACAAATTAATATCAATTACATAACCTTGTAGAAAGTCAACCCCTTTCAGACAGTAAACATAACTTTCTTTAATATATTCATTATATAGAAATTAGTTAGGAATAGTCACTTATTCAGGATTTCTACTTATATAGAATCTTTCCATTCTATAAAACTTATGAAATCAAAGAAGAAAGAGAATAATATAGTGCTATACTTATACAATTCCATCAAATATAACAGTATTTAACTTGGTAGTTATTATTATAAATACTAATACTAAATTAGTCTACATCCCCTGAAATGATAACAATAAAGTCAAAAGATTAATAATTTTCACCTTTCAGTCAAATAAAGAACTCTAGCAGTCAGGTCCTTGGCCTCAATAATAAAAAAAATACAAACACAATGAGTTTATCATGAGATTTAACTGTGCTGCTTCTGTAGCTCTCCAGAAAATAACATATATGCATGCCCAGACAAACTAAAAACTCTCTCTCAAGACAATATATGAACAGATCAAACAACTCAAGAATTCACTCTCAACGTAAAGAAAGATCAATGTTCAATTTAGGTACTCATAGAAGTTTTAGAGTTAATAACAGCTCAAGAAGCTATACAAACATTCTAAAATATGATCAGAAGTCAGAGAATACTTAATACAATAATAATATCTAACATCTCCTACTATCAACACAAAAAGACAAAAAAGAAATGAAAAATGTCTTGTAGGATCTTACTGAAAGAATAGATGTCTTGGAACAAGAATGTGCCAATAGATATCTTGAAAGTATTAAAGAACTAATAGAAGTTTTGGAAGAGAATAGACATTAACAATAAAAAACAAACATCAGAATTCAATAATAGCATTCAGAATATCCAAAAATTATAAGAAGCATATTAACAACAACTAAATAGAATGAATTCAACAATGGAAGAGGTAATCAATCTCCAAGCTTTCTCAATAGGTAGTCTTTAATAGATATAACTCTTTCTAATAATATAATATATTGAAATATAGTAAAACCCTCAAAAAGAAAAAGTAACAAACAAAAGGATACAATATTAAACATACAATCCACAAACTCAAATTCAATTTTCAATAGAAATAATACCATAAGATATAATAACAAATATATTAGCAAGAAGAATACAATTAGCTATTCTATTTTGACTTTCATGATATGTAATATAAAAGAAATGATAAAAGACAATAAATGAAAATTCTGGTTAAAGTACTGTATAGAAAAGAAATGTGAGATAATTATCACAATAGAAATCAATAAGAATAAGATACATATTAAGTACTGGAAACATCAAGAATATCAATTGATAATATTAGCAAATAGAAACTAGAAAATAGGATATAGAATATGTATGGTTATATATAAGAATATTGCAACTAGGGTATTTAAAAAACAAGATGTTGAAAAAAGAGCTATCAAAATAGACATGGTATTTCCCAAAAAAACACAAACTAAGAATTATAGGAGTATACCTCATATCAAGAAATAGTAATAATAAGAACAGAGTAGAGACCGAATGTACCATTTAAGGTTGAATAATACAGATAAAAAAGATGAATATATATATAGTATCGTGGGCTAATCCAACAAGTCCATCACTAATCTGTAGCATCTTGCATAACCTAAACATTTCACAAATACTCACAAAGAAGAGAACGCCTCCTATAAAGAACACTTAGGAAAGGCAGAGGCATGGTGATTGACTTGACTGAAGGTAAGTGTCTCTTTATTGCATTCTGTTTCTTTAAAATATCACTAACTCTTATCTCTATTCTCAATGAGGACTGTTTTTCCTAACACATTTAGCTCTGCCTTTTCGGCATACATTGGTAAGCTATTTATACTTTTCTAACTAACAATGGGTTATCTACTTTATAATCAGCTATACTAACCCTAAGCTTTACTAAACTTTCATACTTTTCAGATACACATAGTTCCCTTATCAGTATCCAAGTCTTATCTATAGTTTCTTACCTTGTGACACTCAATCTTTAATACCAGACTTTTAGGTTTTTAGATTCTAGATCATTACACATAAATCGTATCACCCATATAACCCATAACAATAATAATAGGAGAAGATTTTAATATGATTTCATAAACAAGATAAACACATAAAAGAAATCAATTAGTCATTAACCAGAGTCATGTTTAATAGATTGGCTAAAAACTAAAAACTTTGAAGATATATACAAAATGCATAACTCAATATAATTAAAGTTTATATAGAACAATGGCAAAGAAGTATTTAGTAGGATCAATCAAATATGATATTTATCACAAAAAACTTGACAAATAAGAGACTTATGTATAATAAACCATCCAGATACTCTATACAAGAATGACTATAGATCATAATTACTAGAATCAAAACTTGGCAATTTGATCATCAATGGTATTAAAAAATCTATAGAAGCAATCTATAATATACCCAACACATAATAAACATCAAACAATAGGAAAAATTCAAGAATATCATTGAGAGTAATACAGAAAGGAAAGCAAATCTGAACAAGCAGAAAACATAGATAACAACTGAAACAAATTCAAACATTCTCTCTTGATAGCAACTAACAAATATATATCTAAAGTAAAGTCTCAGAAAAGAAATAAGAGTATGGGAGAATCTCCAACATTATATAGAAAGATTACCAACATTCAATACTCTTTGAACTTCTTCAAAAAAATATTGATATCTTAATGAATACATAGAACTTCTAATATAAAAGCAAATCAATAGCATAGAAAAGAACTTTCCAGAACTCACAGAAGAACTAGCAATATGCAAAAGTATCAATCCATAGAAGTGACAGATCCAATGAAAAAAAATATATAGAGAATACATCATTCAATACAAAACTGTAGCCAAGTTAATAGCTAGTCACAAAAGAAATAAAAAAATACAACAATATGTAGAAAGAAGGTAGCAATAGTTATTGGACAACAAGTGGTCAATGATAAATAATATCATAGAAAAGCTCAAAAGATTTATCTTAACAGGCAAACTTAAAAAAGAGGATCAAATAAAGATAATTATAGAACTAGAAAAAATTAAAAAAAGGGTGCTAGAGCACTTTGAGATCTGAATCTATCAAAAAAAAAACAATACTAGTGTAGAGTTCAATCAGATGAGCAGAACAATATGCACTAAGCAACAAGATCTAGAAAAGCTAGTTCAGTAACCTACTAGAATTAATAATTATACAAAAAATAAAAAAGGCAATTACTGATAAAAACTCTAAGTTAGCATCAGAACTAGATGATATCCATATATAGCTTATAAAAATCTAGGATCAAAAGCCTTTTCATGGCTTATAGAACTATATAATAAAATTCTATTTCAAAAAAAGACATCAAAAGAATGGAGTACCAAATATATTTATTTTATTCCCAAATCTAAAGAGTGGCAAAATAGAATTGAGATAACTAGACCTATTATATTATTTATTACTGGAAAAAAAATCTTCACAAAAATCCTAAGTGATTGCTTAATATATTGCTGAATAAAACATAATATTCTCAATGAACTAAACTGGATAGCACTTTTAGACAATAATGCACAAACCTCCATACATATAATAAATTTATATATAAAGTATGCACAGAAGAAAAAAAAGAAGTTATAGATCTTAAGTTAAGATATGATAAAAGTCTATGACTTGATTAATATAAAAATGCTAGTATAGGCAATAAGATAAATCAAAATATCACAAAAGACAATAGATAATATACAAGTTCTACATAAAGACAGAGGGAACAAAGTCATAACTATATATTGATTAACCTCTAATACAAAGTACTAAATAGTATTAACTAGAGAGATACAATCTTACCTCTTCTATGATATATCTTCTATGATTTATTATTAATAGAAATTGAGATATTAAAGAAAGAATATAGATATATTACAATATAGAAAAAAATATATAAAAATCAAAGCTTGCATATACTGTATATGAACAATATACTGTATTATAACTGGTAGATAATCCAGAAGAGCTATAAGAAATTCTGGACATAGTTACAAAGTTCTACAATCACAATGATATTGAAATCAATCTCTAGAAGTCCTAGTTAATCATTATTAATAGTCAGGTAGAAAGATTTAAAAAAGAGCTTTCTTCAAGGAGGAACTGTAAAAGGAAGCAAACTATATATATCAATAAGAGTGCTAGAGATATGGCTGAACAGCTCAGGAAAAAAAGAATACCAAAAATGACTTATTACTAAAAAGATAAAGAGGATAGGCAAACTAATAGATTGCAAAGTAATTATAAATAAATAAATAAGATACATAATTAACCATATATTCATGTTAAATATAGAATATTTCTTTAATGATATAGTACTCTTAGAAAGTACTTGCAATCTGCTGATAGAAAATATCATGACAAAATACAAGCATAGATGTAGAATAGTTAGCACATTTCTCAATACTCTACTATATAACTAATTTGTGCATAAAATAGATCATATTTAGGATAGACAAATATAACTATATATTAAAAACTGAACAAAAAAAGTTAAAGACAAAGGATTGCTAAGACAAATCACAAAAATGGAATTACAAAACCTGTAAAGTATATTCTGGTCAATTGAAACAGCAATTACATATCTCATTTAATTTTTTCTAAAGTCAGGACAAAATCTGAATCATGATATCCTATAGCTATTAAGAAAATATAGCTTTCAATTTTACTTTAACCTGAAATTTACAATACCTTAGAGGATAAAAAAAATAGACAACAACATTATGGAGATAGAACCAAAAGTAGTATATCACCAATATATACAGATACTTAAAGAGCATAATTTAATATTTATTGAATAAATTATTAATTCTATAGGAACATGAAATCTATATTAAAGAGAAATAGGTACAATAAACCTAATAAAAAAGATAGAAATTCCATGTTGATATATCAACTTAATAAAAAATTTCACAATCATTGCACATATACAAGACAAATTAATAGATAAAACTCTTAACCATATATAGTATTTTTAAGATTTGTGAATATAGTTTAATATAATAGTATTAAGTTTAGTATATTGTTTTTTTCATTATTATTTTTTCTTTTTAGAAAATATTTTAGAGTCTAATTTATCATATTATTAGAATAATCTAAATTCAGAGAAGGTTATCTATTGCAAAAGTTTAAATAAATTGATTACTTTTTTTAATGTGTAACTTATTTTGTTAAATTGTCTTTTATAGACTTTTATAATATTCTAATATTTTGGATATTAGTGTGAAAGGCTTTTATTATTTGTCTTTCCAATTATCAGATTTTATTTCAAGTTTTTATAAGTTTATTTTTTTTTAAAAAAATATTTGTTAATGTATTTTTATTTTGGAGTATCTATTCTCAAATCTAGATCTTTGATAAAAACTTTTATATTCTATATTTTTTTTATAAAGAAAAGAGTAATTCCTAGATATTTCTGTTTGTTGATTATTTTTAACATTGTATCTATTTTTTAGGATATATATATAGCTTCTAAAATTATAGTCTATATTAATATTTCTATTATACCTATAATAATAAAATAAAATTTATCAATTCCATAGGAAAATTCTAAAATTATTAAAGTAATTTGTATACTATTTTTAAGGAAAACCTTTTGAATTGTTTGAATATGAGTATATGTTTTTCTCTAGTGAGTTATAGATAAATAATAGTTTGGTTTCATAAAGAATCTATTGTTTTTTACTTTTTTGATAATGAGCATAAAGATTCTAGCTTCATAAAGATTTTTTTGTATCTTGAAGGTAAAAATAGTAAATTTTTTAGTCTGATTGTTATTGTTACATATGATATAACTATATTTTGTATTTATATTAGTAATAATTACTATGAGATTTAATGTTGTAGTATTTAAATGAAGTTTAGTGAATATTACATTATAGTACTTACTTTTTTTCTTGATTTCATAAGTTTTATAGAATAGAAAAATTCTATATAAGTATAAATCTTGTCCTATTGAATATTCTCAATTAATTTTTATATAGTTTGATGTTAGTAAAAATAATATTAACTGATTGAAAAGAATTCAATTTTTGCAGAGTAATATAGTCACTACTAATTTAATTATTAAAGAATTTTGCTAAGGTTTTTAAATAAAATATTATATTTTTATATATTCTAAAGAAGTAATTTTTTTGAATTTGACAAGTTTATTATTTGTGATACTAATTTTATATATTTTATATATTTTTTCTTGATTGATAAAAATTGCAGTAATTTTTGGATTGCTGGTTAAGGATTTTTAATACATATGTTTTAAAAAGTGCAAAAGTATATTTTCTATTTAATAAATTAATTTTTTTATTAGGGACTAAATTAAAATTAATTGTTGTTTTTTCAAGTCTTTTAGTATTGCTATTGTTTAATGGATATAATTTTTTATCTTGTTGTTATTTTCTTTTATAGTTACAGAAATCTTGTCTATTTAATTATTTTTAGGAAAGTGTATTAAATTAGTTATATAGAAGTATTTATATTATTAATTATAATATTAATAGTAAAAGTCAAAAACTTTGTGTTCATATAATTTTTTATTAATTCTATAAATAAAATTAATACTTTAATTTCTATTTCATCAATTTGTTCTATATTTATACTTTCTTTTTTATCTTTCTTTAGTGTTTTTTTCAAGAAGATGGTCTTGATACTTAATCAGATATATCTGAATTAAATAGTAGAATTATTGTCTTTGATTTCATAATTTTTCTATTGTTTCTAATTATTTTGTTTTTATTATAGTCCAGCATTATTTACTTGTTAACACTTTTTGTTTTTCATAAAGTAGCTATATTTTTATATTATAACTACATGTTATCTGGAATGAGTTTATTTTTTGATTTTTTTTTTTTAATAAAAAAATTTTAAAAGTTGAAAATTTTTCAGAAAAGAATTTTTTTATATTATATTTTTTCTTTAATATTTATAATTTATTAAATATTAAAAAATATATATTAATAAAGTCTATTTATATTAGTTTTTTTAAAGATCTGTAGATCAATAGTATAATGGATATACTTTAAAGTTACCATCTATAAAATATTAATTCAATTCTACTTAAAAATAATATTTATAATTTAAATTATGTTGTAAAAGTTACATCACTTTTTGATTATATATTTATTTAATATATAATTAATATAAAATAATTGTTTGTTTACTAATATTTTAATAATTATATTATATAGCCTTAGTCTATTTTAATATCAAGAAAAATTTATAGTATTTCAATATCTAAATATATAAAAACACTAAAACAAACCAGAAAAAATCCTAATTGGTTCAAGTATTTGATAAAAAATATAGTGAAATCTATTTTTTTTCAATAAATACTCTTATTGAAATATAAAAGACTTCAGTTATTAGTTCAGTAAAAAATATAATAGCCAAAACAATATTAATAGAAGATTTTCAATTGTTAGATCAATATCTATTATGGAGGACAATCATTTGCTAAGTTGGTAATTAATATTAATATTATACTAAGAACCACAGATGTGAATTAAAAATTTGTAAAAAGCAATTTATAAGATAAGAATCAAAAAAAATCTCCATAGATCATATTTGAAGAAAATTAAAAATAAAGTTATAAAAAACTATATATTGATCATAATGACATATTATTAAATCACTGGAATATCAATATATGTATGTTAGATCTGCATATATCAAGAGTATAATCAACTTTCTAAAAATTAAATATGATGCAATCTATTATATATACCAATCAAATTAATATAAAATAATAGAAATTAAATTAAGAAACATAATTAATAAATCACTTAAAGAAAAACAATACATAAAAAATTCCATGGCAGCTTTTAATAGTACTATAAAATTTAGACAAAGCAGAATAATTTGTAAAATAAGGTCACTTGTGACAAATTTGACATACTTAATTAAGGACTAATAGTAAGAAAAAATAATTAGAGTGAATTACTCATGTAATTAGATAAATATATAATATCAAATATCAATAAAAATATATTTGTCAGTTGAATTTCAAAAAAATCCCTTTTAAATAATGTAAAACAAGTCATAAGGAATTTTTGCTAATTAGTATAATAGAAAGATAACCTAGAATAGACATAAATAAAACGAGTTACTAGTAAAAATGGTTTATAAAGTCAAATAATATATATTATATTATATACTGTATAATAATGTGAGCCTGTTTTATATAAAATATATATCAAAGTTCAACTTACATAAAACGAGTTACTAGTAAAAATGGTTTATAAAGTCAAATAATATGTATTAGATTATATACTGTATACTAATGTGAGCCTGTTTTACATAAAATATATATCAAAGTTTAACTTACATAAAAAATTTTTTATTTGATAGAAATATTATTTTTTTATTTAAAATAATTATAATTTTAAAATTGCGTTTAAAACTACTTATTGATTAACTATATACTGTACATATTAATTACAAAGAACAAAAAACAAGATATTGGTGAAACAAACAACTTTCTCATAATCAAAATCCGCGATAAGTAAAAGATTTTCAATAGTTCAATTGAGCTTTGTCATACGAGTTATGGTAATTCGTCTTTAGGAAAATTTGACGGTAAGACTGGCGGGTTCAATATCTTATAAAGAGGGCACGCGGGATCATTTGAGCGTTCATTATTCAGCGATGGTTTGTATACATTAGATAATATAATTACTCGGATTATACCCAATAGCGAACTCGTCAGCTACATGCCAAAAATTTACCTCCACCTTCACCACCTGATATTCTTAAGTTACGAAATTTTATGGGAAAACTACCAGTATCGAACGTCAAAAAGTGAAAGATGTGAGCATTCATATACAAAACGTGGAAAGCTCGAATACGTCCCAACATTTTTTGTACCCAATCCTTGCAATCAAAATGCAAGTGTCAATTTTTTGACAGTAACTAATCTACCTATGCACACAATGAATGATAAACAAGGAAGAAAAAATCCAGAATCTCTTAAAAATATATCAATAAACTCAAATATGACATTATACACATCGAATAATTCGGTTAGAGTTGGATTTAGGGGTAGAAGAATAAAAGGCCTAGGAGAAATAACCGACCCAATGGGTGGAATATCTTTTACTATAATGATTGGTTTGTGGTTCCCTTCTATCGCAAAAGGATTAGATTCGGAATTGGATGCCGAAGAAGTTTCTTCAGGTTGGTTGGTGTGCGAGTTGGGAAGACTGAGTTGCTCATTGTAAAAAAGAAAGAAAAGTTCTGATAGAAAAAAATTTCACCGTTAGAAATTATTAATAAGTAAATATGCAAGCCATTTTTTCTGGATTCTTTTTGTTTTGTTTTTTTTTTCCTTGAAGAAAGAGCCGTTAGGACAGTTAAATAAAGTTTCTGTGTTTGCCCTATGATTTGAATTTTGTAATTCGTACAAGTAAAAGTTTGGCCATAGATGACTTAAATTTCTTTGTCTTATGTCGATTGATGTCTGACAATACTATCAAGGAAAAAGAAGTTGGAAAGTTTATACATGGGAATCCTATTGCAGCCTCAAAAGTTCATTGTTTGTTTAGCAAAACTGACGATTAATACCTTTTCAACTAATTATTAAATTAATAAATATATTGGCACCATTATAATTGGGAACGATTAAAAGATAAAGATAAACTAAAAAAAATGTACGCATACGCTTCTATAATTCATTGACGCAACCACAATTATTCTTTTGTTATCAGCTGCGTATCTATGTAGGAAGTGCAAAAAAATACTTCGTTAAATCGACCAAAAAAGTTTAGAATAAGAACGAGCGCATTAATAGAATTGATTACGAGAAAAGCCTGTTTTCCGAGTATAGGCAATTTGCGTGTTGAGAGATCGTTTAGCACAAGTCTCTCGTTATTGGGATTAAATGAGTTTATCAATGAATTGGCATGAGTAAGGCCTGATATTTAATATAGATATTAAGAGATTATCAACTATAAATTTCCCCGTTGTTAGAGAACGAGTAACCAATTAATTGACCTCGAGTACTATAGATAACTTGTGTGCTATGAGGTACATACGAATATATATATTTTTTCTTTTTCTTTTATCCAATTAAACGACGAGCAAAGTTTCGTGTAATAGTAATATAAAGATCAATTATGCACGAAGAACAATCGCCTGGATAAAGTAATTGATACAGGATTAATTGCATGAGTTCCAAATAAAATTTCATGTGCCACGGGAATCTGGTTTATAACTTGACTGAACACTAATTTAGAATACAAGTTCACCAAGTATTTATTTGTTCCTGCAGAAGATAAATATCTGTTCGATACAAACTTAATGTTGACCGGGGGCATGCCAAGTCGCACAAAAAAAGCCGGGATCATACATTTATGTTGTTTGATACCCAAATTTTCCCGAATTCATATAAATTTCACAGTAACAAAAACATTCTTGCATGATACGAAATTTAAATATACTGCACATAGTGAGATACGACACAGTATGTTTTAAAATAAAAGCCGTCGCTTTTAATTACCTTATATACAGTACGTTAATTACATTCTCTCATTTGTGAACAAGACATAAGCGAAAAATCTTAATTTTTTGTTGTATTAATTTATTGGATAAAGCTATCCTTGAGAGTATGATATACTGTACGTTGAGACAACATTTGATATTTTCCGCATAGTATTACAGTACAAGGGGTGGGATTCTCGGTCATAATAATTTTTGCAAATTAAAAAACAGAAGGAAAATGGACATTCGAAGTGGTTTACTGAAACCTATGTGCTTCCTGTATATACGAATACAATTTTTTGTCCTTAAAGAACCCGTTTGTTTACTGTATGACGTTGCAAAAAATTAATTAAGTTACCATTTTGAGGGACGATATGAATTTTCTCTCAAAATAGAAAAGAATCTGCGATAAGTTTCAAAGTTCTTTCTGTAGATAAAAAAAAAGTTTGCACATAAAAATATTGCGTATCTTCTAAATATTACGCACGCATATAGTCCCCCTAGCTGACAATGGGCATTTAAAAGTAACCACTCTTAATTTACAATCACGTACGTTTTAGAATAAAAAAAAAATCTATTAACATAAATACTGTATGCTCCTTAACAAACCCTTATACGGATAATAATATACCGTGCATAATAAGGGGTGGTTATTTTTTGATTAATCAACTTTTTAAATAATAGTATAATATATTGAACAAGCGTAAAGGCTTGGGCCATGCTCAAGTTTAACTATTTAAGGTTTACATTTTTTTAAAAATGGTAAAATTATTTTAATTTTTAAATTTTTATATAAAAATAGTTTTTTAATATAGTTAATTTTAGAATAACAAAAAAACTTGAGCCATGTTTCAAATTTAATTATTTAGTTTAATTTGTTTTTAATAAATTTTTAAAATTTTAAGTAAAAAAAAAAATATTTTTTTATATCTTTAAATAAAAAAAACATTTTTTATATATTTTAAGTAAAAAATATATACTATATATATATATACAGTATATTTTTAACCTACAATCATGCCACGATGGCTTGTCTTTATTGAAAAATTGAAGTAAATCTACAATATTTTACAGACTTTCACAAAGTAACTAATTCGTCTTCATACAAAAGTACTCTAAGTCAGATTTTGGGGACAATATTACACTCCTCTAATAGATTGGTAATAATCTCTATTTATCAGAATCATTGCCAACAGGTTATCACTATTGATTGCCCAAAAATCAATAAATTGCTAAGTTAAAATAAGAAAAAGAAAAAATATGATTGAGGAAAGGGAACAATTTAAGACTTATCAAAAAAATCCAAAAATAAAAACAATCTCTTCTCAAAAGAGATCTGCCTGATTGGAATAGTCTTCTTGCTTCACTTGAATCTCAGAAGAAATCTTTTTTTTTTATTACCTGTGGTATTGAACAAATCAATCCAACTGGTCTTATATTTAAATGAGCATCAGATTTGAATATCTCAAGGAAAGCATTTAAATCTCAGCTTTTTTTTATTAAAGCTTTGTCGCCATTTAAGGAACTTAAGTAAGAGACAGGAATTTGCAATCTATATTATCTATCACTTGATCTTTTGATGTTATAGAAGTATTTATTAAGGGACTTGAGCTTTTTGGAAACAAACATTTCTGAAACTTTTTTTCCAATCATCAATAACATTATCAAAATACATGAATGTAATCAATAGGAACTTGTTTATATTTCAAAAACTAATGTATTTTATGTCAGCCAATCATCTTTGGTGAGGATTTGTGTTACCCAAAATTTAGGGTCAAACTGATGTAGACAAAATTCCTTAGAAAATCATGAAAGTGGAAGCTCTAAAAGGACCAAAACAGTTAAAAAAAGAGAAAATAAACCTTTTTACTACAGAAAATCTCTATAATCTCTTGTTTCAAAGATTAGATAGACCTTCAGATACTTCACAATTAGTTCTTCTTCCTTTAAAAACTTTCTTACCATTAATATCAAAGGTGTTACTTGACTTTTTTTGGTCACTAGAAGTCAAGTTTTTGAATGAAAAAATTTATAAACAAAGAAAAAGGATAAAAGTAACTTTTGAAGTTATACTGCAAGTTGTTTTAAGGAAAGTATTTAAACTTTATTAATAAAGAAGTATAAAAACTTCTTGTAAACATCTTTTTTGTGTGTGAACAAAAGATAAGTGGAAAAAGTTTTTTATAAATATATAGTATATTGTATATATTTTTTATATATTCTATATATATTTTAATTTTAAATAATATAAATATTCTGAATATACTCTAAGTTTAGTTATTTGAGTTTTATTTTTTTAAAAAATTTTTAAAATTATATTTAATTTTTATATTTTTATATAAAAAATAGTTTTTTATTTCAAAAAAAATTTTTTATATATCTTAATTGATTTTAAAATAATGAAAAAACTTGCGTTATGTTTCAAATTTAATTTAATTGTTTTAATTTTATTGTTTTAATTTGTTTCTAATTTTTAATTTTTAAATTTTTTTTAAATTTTTAAATTTTTATGTAAAAAAATATATATATTTATATATTTTAATTTTAAAAAATACAAAAACTTAGTTTATGCTCATATTAATTATTTGAGTTTTATTTTTTTTAAAAAATTTTAAAATTATGTTTAATTTTTATATTTTTATATAAAAAATAATTTTTTAATATATTTTAATTAATTTTAAAATAATAAAAAAACTAGAGTTATACTTTAAATTTTATTAATTAAGTTTTATTGTTCTTAATTCTTATTTTTTTAAAATTTTAAAAATTTTATATGTTATATATTTTAATTTATTTTAAAATATAAAAAAAATTTAAACTATATTAAGTTTAATTATTTAAATCTAATTTAAAAATTTTAATATTATATTTAATTTTTATATTGTTATATATATATAATTTTTTATTTAAAAATATTTTTTATTATATTTTAATTAAATTTAAAATAGTAAAACTTGAATTATACTTTGAGTTTGGATTTTATTTTTTTTTTAAATTATATATATATATATTTTATATATTTTAATTGATTTTAAAATATTTAAAAAGTTAAAAGACCTGTGGATCTATAGCATAGTGGTAGTACTCCCAGGTCACAATCACAAGGTCCAGAGTTCAATATTATCTAAGAGTCAAGTGAAAAAATACCACACACAATAAAACAATTCTATTGGATAACAGGTTAATACTTGTTATTGGGTACAGTCCTGGCTATCTTACTGATACCCGAAATGGAAGGATCCATTGTAATACAGTGTCATCTATAGCTGATCTTTATCAGACCAGGCCAGTCTATAGGTATTGTGAATAATCAGTATCTTATCATTACCATAATAAGATGGAGAAGGATGGGACTGATCTTGTGATTAATCAAGATAGAAACTGAATTGATGAAGACACTCTGTTGATCTTATCGACTGATAAAGAAGTTATCAAGTTAAAAAGGCTGAAGTCCTGAAGAGAGTAAACATTGTACTGGTGAGATGCTTAAAAGCATGGTTAAACTTGCCTATAACGAATAATCAGGAAACCTTGATAGGAGGAGAAATTCGTGGACCACACTGAAGTCTCAAAACTGGAAACAGATTAGAGTATATGCAATGGTCTGATAACTAGATTACTCTATAAAATTGTTTTATGAAAAATTAAGAGAGTGTTGTGTGGTTTCCCTTAATAGGGTTAGTTAGTATACTATATATAGTATGTAATATATTTATCATGTATAAATCATCATATATACAACATTGGAACCCCTACTTAAAGAAGAACCTAATGAAAATGAAAGGGAAAACCAACATTATTTCATAGTAAATAAAAATCACAGAAGAAGGTTCTAGGAAGTAAAAGGATCAACTTGTGATGTATCTTCTTCTAAAGCTGGATATGACATGGAGATAAAGATTTTCTAGGCAAATAAAGGCTTATTATTTACCTTCTCATATACTGTCTTTTGCTCTTTTAGAATGTCTACTATTTTTTTATGATTTTTTGGAGAATTTTACCTACTCTAGCTTGACCCTAAATTTTTGATAACACAACATCATCTGGCTTCTAATTGACTGACATGAAACACATCGATAGCAAAATGTAAACAAGGTTCTATAGGTTATATTCATATATTCTAATGATATCATTGGTAAAATGAAAGAGAATGAATTGATGCACAATCCTCCACTCCTTCAAATTAAGTGTAACTGAAACAAAAAGACTATGAGACCATTAGGATGGGCACTAAATTCCCTAGATGGTAAAAAGTTAATTATTTGTTCAAGTCAAGATCTTTAACTTCCTATCATTTCAGTCAGGTAAAGTACGTGAAGAAGGTTATTTTCTTATCCCGGTCAAGTAATAAGACCAAAAAGCAGAAGATTGTGAGCTACTACCCTTCTCTAGGATTGAAAATGCATTTCTCCAGATATTGTGTAATGATATCGTAATTGACGAGGATCCCCATTACTCTTCTGGTAACCTCCTACCATTGTAAAGCAAAAAGATCTTTGGAGAATAATTTTTTTGGATAATGGAAGATATATACCAATAAAATTTCTTTAACTAGGCATCTGCTGAAAAATATTGGTAGTTACACAATATGACTGAAAGATTACATAAGAATCTGGGATCCACTATAAGCCATTAAGGTCTGTGCGGATAGATAAAAAATCAATACTAAAAGAAAGAAAGTGACGAATAAGAAGTTGGATCTGAGTAAATAATAAGTACTTCAGATGGTCACAAGAAAATAATCAAGATCACAAATGAATAAGTTCTTCAGATGGTCAGGAAGAAGAAGAATATTCCAGAAGGCTTGTTTTTTAATGAGAGGAGGTCTTTTAGTAAAGATTCTTTAGAGGATATGGAGCACTTTTATTTTTTCCTTTTTCTCTTTCTTTTCATATATGTACATTTGTGCATTTTTAGATATTCCCCTTCCTTTTATTTTCCCTTTCCCTTATTGTAGTTTCTAGAAATCAGTTCTTTAGAAAATAATCAGCAGTGATAGCCTGTTGACAATGATGGCAATGTTAGGAGGGTTTTCACCCAAAACCAATTTTAGAACGAAATATTGTTCTCAAGGTTGCACTTAGAGGCTTGAAGCTCATTTGAGATTTGAAAGCAATAAGTGAGTCAGCATAAGATTTAGTTTAGCCAAGATATATTTGCCCAATGTATTACATGTGGTTTTGTTATTTATGATTAATAAATATACTATGCTAGGGTTTAAAAAAATATATATATATTTAAAAAATTAAACTATATTTTAAGTTTAATTATTTATATTTTAATATTTTTAATTTGTATTTTATTATTTTTAATTTTTTTTTTTTTTAAAACCCTCTGTTAGGCTAGTTATATGTGCTTTATTAAACAATTGTAAGCTGTACATATAGTATAAATTGCTAAAGCTAAAACTTTAACTAGCTCACTCGTCTCAGTAATTACTCTAAGTGCAACTTTGGGAGTGATTTTTTGCTT
>CAJVPT010002588.1:0-17263 GCA_910592055.1 Acaulospora colombiana
TAAAAAGATCTTCAAGGAAAAAACAAAAGAAGAGAACAAAGATCTATTTGTAATTCTAATTGATATAATCATAGCTATATATGGCAAGAAGTTAAGGCAGTTTTACAGATATATAAAAAACTTACCAATATCTATATATACAATTACTCAAGATTACAATGAAGAATCAAGGCACAAATTACTTCTCATAAACGAAACAATAAGCTAAAAGACCTATGGATGATTCCCATTAAAACAGATGTGATCAGGGCTATTTTTACTCAACACAAACCTACTAATCAAGAAGTAGACAAAATTAATAAAGAATGAAATAGCCAGTCCTTAAGGCTATATGGAACACATAACATTTTCACAAGCTTATTAGTACATGCCTTAAAACAAACCAAAGCAAAAGTCTGCTATTCAGTATATCCAAAAACCCATATACACTCAAGAGAAGAGGATACGCAGTTATAGTATAAATTTTACAATAGCAGAAGATCTTAATAAAGCACTCAAATAGCATATCTTTTTACATGGACACAAACTTATATGGAGTACTAAAAAATATTTTAAGATAGACATGCAACAACAGGATGAAACCATAGAAGAAGCAAACACCTCACCACAAGAGGGACATAGAAAAGCAAAACATAGAATTAGTAGTATTCATATTAAAGAAACAGACGAATCCAGTACAGACCAATATAACAATCCCTTGGGTAGAACAGATATTAGATTCAACAGAAAGTCTATATGAAGAGTACTCTCTATAGAAGAAACTGATCCTGGATATAACACAGAAAACTCTGATACAGAGTCTAAAAAAAGAAGATCAAGATTTTATAGAACAAATACAAGAAAGTCAAAACTAAGACACAATTAATAACTAGCAATAGAAAGTAATAAAGAACTGATCAATATATAGAAGAGAAGATATGAAATATATAGTTCTAGAATCCTTAACAATGTGTAACCACCAAATCTGAAGCAAAACAAAACCCATTGCAACAAATTTTATATAGTCTAAACAAACTAAATAGCAGAATGAGTTACATTGAAAAAAAGATCCAACTCTACTTTGGATCTATAAGATGGAAAAGAGCTAATCACTCCTAAAAGTTGCACCAGTCCAAATAGAAAACACCAGTGAAGAACAAGATTTACAAGAAGAATCTAGTACTTCCTGAATCAAAAACAATTCCAAAAACAACAACATAACAACAAATACATTTTTTTCAAATAATCTCCCTATTATTACAAAACACCTAAACAACTTCATCAAGTCGATCAAAATAAATACTATCAACAAGAACCTTAAAAAAAGAACAATATATCAGAATAACACATTGCAATTCACTATAGAAAAACAATAACTATAGGAATATACAATGTAAGAGGAATAAATACAATATTGGACCAATAGTGTTTATATAACATGATACAAGAACTAGATATAGGAATCATGGGTATCAGTGAAACAAAACTAAGAAGTAAAGTAGCAGAACATGCCTTCAAGTTCCAAAAGACACATAAATTCTTTTTCAGTTGTAATGATATCAAATACAGAGGATCAGGTGTGGATCTGCTTATAAATAAGATATATAAAAAGAAACTAGAATCGATTAAAAAAATAGAAGACTATATTATAGATGCAAACTTCCTTTCAAAGAAATGTAAACTATATATATATCAAATCTACTTACCATATGAAAAGACAAAAAGTAGATGACTTCAACAAATACTGCAAAAAAGAATCCTAAATAAACAATAATAGAAATTCAAGATCATTATTATGGGAGATTTTAATGCAGTAGTAAATCCAATAACAGATCGATCCCTATCTGAAAAGAAAACAATATGGTATAAAAAAGCTGAAATTGGTATTTTCAACTTCTTAGAAGATTAGAACTTTACTAATATCCACAATATATGGGAACAAAACGAGAGCACATACACATGGTCTAATAATTATACTTATAGCAGAATTGATTATATCTGATTCACAACTGACATCAGCCAAGAGAATCTAAATAATTTTAAAAATATTCTAATGGAGTCAGTTACAAATAGCAATCATACTCTTCTCCTAATCAGGTTAACAAATAACAACTTGTTAAAAGATAAACAGTATCTAAACCAAAAAAGAACACAAGGCAAAAAGATCCCTGATTCTGTTAACGCAATACCAATACAATGGGAAAAATTTAAACAATGAACTAAAATCAAAATAATAGAATATAATCAATTACATCCATATACTGAAAACTTAACATGGACTCAAATAAGGTTGGATCAAGCATGGCAGGAACTTGAAAATATTTTTATCAAAGATGTACAGTATATAGAACTCTTAAAAAGAAAAGAATATATTCAACATCAGAAAAGAAAAGATTTGATTTGCCAGTAAATAAATAAGAGTACAAAGCTTACAGAGAAGCAAACAGAGTCCACTATCTGCTAAAAAAGACTTATCATAATTGGGATGCAAACATTAGAGACAAACTTATACAAGCGATCAATAAACTCTACTCCCTATGCAAAGAAACAGAGAATTGGGACCTTACAGTTACTCAATCCTTAGAAGAAACCCAAGTACAACTCAAAAATATCTCCAATATAGAACATACATTAAGAATAGCCTGTAAAAAGAAAGAGAGTTTATATATCAAGAGCCAGATCAACAAAGCACTTGAAACTAGATGTGAAGATCTTAAAAGCAATCAAAAACGAATGTTATATTTTCTACTAAACCAAAAAAGACCTAAGATAACCTTAGATCGAGTTAAACCCAGAAACCAAGATAGAGAAGATTATATAGCTACAAATCCATAAACAATCAAACAAGTGATTGAAAACTATTACCGGAAAGCTTTCAAGCAACAAAATACTAATTATAAGAGCTTTAGTCCTGAATAGAAAAGAGAATATCAATCAAAAGATTGGATAAATCTAGTATGGTATTCTCTTTTACAGGAAGAAATCACAATGGAAGAGATCGAAACAATACTAAAAAACCTTTCTAAAAGAAAGCATCTGGTCCATCATATATCAGTTATGAAATGCTCAAAAATATGGACCTTTAATAAAAAAAAGCTCTCAAACAATTATACGATCAGATAATTAAGGTGAGTCATATATCAAGAAAATAGAAAGAAAGTAATATCTATCCAATACTCAAGCCAAAACCATGGAACTGTAGTCTAAGCAATACAAGACCCATAATATTGCTAGAGATAGCAAGAAAATACTTCACCAAAATATTGACCAATAGACTTGCCAGTATATATAAAAAGCATAAAATCTTACGTGGACCTAATTTCGCAGGCTTACAAAAAGAAAGTATAACTGAACCTATCCAACTTCTAAATAGTATTTTTGAAGAAGCCAGAGAAAAGAAAAAGGAACTATGAATCCTTTTTTAGGACATAGCCAAAGCATATAATACAATTAGCCTCAAGATGTTGGAAAGATTTATGAACAGAATCTGTATTCCAGCTACTAGTAGACAATTAATTATAGATCTCTTTGAAAATAAAAAATGTAGAACAATTTTTCCAACAGAGCTTTCAAATCCAGTTATAGCTGGTAATGGAATAGACTAAGGGGAAACAATCTCATCTTTACTCTGGAGAATTTTTTATGACTTATTATTATGCAAAATTCAAGAAAATCCAAACTAAAGATACACGATAGAAGAAGAATAGATACTGGACTTTTAAAAACTATATCTTAAAGAAAAACTTTTTCTAAAACAAGCAGTGATAGCATACATGAATAATACTACTTGGATTGCCAAATCCAAAACTGATATGGAACGTATTTTAGAAGATACCAGACAATTTTACCAGATAAATGATTCACAAATCAATAATGAAAAATCTATTCTCTTGATTTTCAACCGGAACAGTACAAACCCAGGTACAGTTCCTACAGAGACAGACAAATTAATAGTCAAGGAACTAGATAAATATGATTAAGCAAGATTCCTGGGTATCTGGTTAGGAAAAAGACATAACAATTGATATACTATTAATCTACTTAAGACAGAGATCAGAACAGTAATCCAAGCAATTAGCAACAAAAACCTAACCGAAAAACATGCCAGGTATATTATCAATAGAGTTCTAATCCCTCGTATAGAGTACAGAATATAGCACACACACTTGAATGAGAAAGTTTGCAATAATTTAACAGCTATATATAGAAAAGCTTTCAAAACAAAGCCCTAATTTGTAAAACAATGCCAAATAGTTGTATATATAATAAACAAATCTATGGGCTCAAAAGTGTATAGGAAATTCAACTCAAAAGTCATATAACAACACTGTTCTGTCAACTAAATAACAGTGAAGCTCCAGGAATCACAACAATTATTTGACTTAAACAAAGTTAACTCAAACACTGGGAACCCAAAAACATACTTGATGATCTAATAGAAGTTAAGACAATTGAGAAAGGTAATCTTGCTACTGCAACTCTGGTCATGGCAAAGAAACTACAGATTACATATAATAGTTGGAGATGGAAAAAGATCTTTGATACTCAAGGAGGCATCATGTTTATTAAGATGATCATAAATGATGAGAAAGAATATATGAAAGCTATTTTTTCTCTAAAAAGAAACAAAATAATGTTTTTAGATCAACTAATTAATATGACCATATTAAAAATAAGAGAATAGAGAGCAGTTCAGATTTTTGCTGATACTTGTAAAGGTTCTATTTCAAGCTGGTATACACAAATTAGAGCAAAGGTAACAGAACAATAAGATCTGCCAAAACAATCCTACTGAACTCTAAAATAGATTTAACAGGAACTTTAAATAGTAAAAGTGGCTTCTAAAATGAATAACCGGAAAAGCAATTGAAGAGTTTTGACTGAAACAACAGGAACTACTATAGAAAAAATCAAAATATAAAACAGAGAAGTACTTTTCACACCATATCAGCTCACACATAATCCTAGCACAAATAGTACCATCTGTCATCCTCATATATTCAAACAATCAATAATTTTATATACAGTACATTCTAAACCTGATTATTATCACAACTAAATAGGCAAGAAAGTTTTAGGAAAAAGAATCTACTTACACTTTCAGGAAATTTCACAGATTGGCAGTTCACAGTGTCAACAAATGAATTAAGTACTATATATTTGTTGGGACCAGAAGAGATTGAGATATAAATAGAGAATTGGGAAGTCAAACTGATTAAACAGGCTATACAATCAGAGAAGCATATAACAGAGCTAATAAAGAGTCTTAGATATAACTATAAAAGCAATACAAAACAATTCACTTTCTTTACTGACGAATCTTACAAACAATATACAAAAAGTGAGAATAAACTAGAAATAGGTCTTGTATGGATTCAAATTGAAAACAATAAAATAATCAATCAATTCTCAGCAGGGGCAACATAATGGTCATTAACTACATGAGCAGAAATCCTAGCCATACTTATTGCAATCTTCACAATACCTAAAAATGGAAAAGCAACTATATATACAAATTGTAGTGCAACCATCAAGATATGGAGAACAATCCAGTCACAAAAGTTTATTTTTATAAGGAAATGAACTAAAATAATTAACTGGTTACTATGGAACTGAATCAAAGACCTAGTACAAAAGAAAAACCTTTGTCTCATATTTGAAAAGATTAAGGTTCATTAAAACAATAAGTTCAACAATATAGCAGACAGGTTAGCAAAGTAGGTCAGAAAAGAAGATCCTTTGACTTGGCAACAAACACCTGATTTGGATCAAGTTCTCACAATAATAGCCTGAAAAGAATATACCATTGTTATCAGTATTAGAGATTTTCTTAAAAAATGAAACACTAAAAAAATAGGACTAGCCTGGATGGAATAAAAATGTGTCCAAGATCAATGAATACACCCTAGTAAAAAAATTGATTGGCAAATTTTCTAGAGACAATTCAATCCATATAATATCTTTTACACCTCCTTTAGCACTAACAAGGACAAGAGTTTTCTGATAAACCTAACTCAGGATGAGCTTCTTACCCTTCAAGTAATGCAGAAAAGAAAACCAGACTTATTTATATTCAAGCACAATATATTCAATATGTAATTTATAAGAAAAAATCCTGAAACATCTTTTTGAATATCCCAAGACTCAAAATAAAAGATCAATTATATGAAACAAATCTTAAAGTAAAATCCTTCAGTATATTAGGAAAACAAAAGATTTATTTGATGAAAGCCAGGCAGAAGTTAAAAGAGTAACAGGAAAATGGATTCAGGACATTAAACAACAGGATAAAAACCTATATAATACAGTCTGTAACTTTATACTATTAGCTTTAATTATTGATTATATTTTCCTTTGATTATTATCTATAGTCCTTGTCTATTATATTACAGTAGTTCTATTTTTAGATCATGTGACACATGTGATGCAAGGTGTGTCTCATTGGTTCATAGGGTAGATCCAATCAATAGGGCAAAGTAGTGATTGATGTAGCGCGCATTATTTAATTTCATTATTTAATTTTCATATCTTATCTATATTTAGCTAACAGGTTACCCAAGTGAGCAGATCTGACATATTGGCCTAATTTGATAAATCTGGCAGATTTGATCACTTTGGTCACTTTAGTTACCAAATAATTAATATTTAATTATGTATATAAAGGCCAGCTATTCAAAGCAGTTGATCCAAGGTTTTACCTACTGAATTCTCTTATCCTTAATATTATATATCTCTAATAAATCTTCTAATTAAACCAAATTATCCAAAGCCTCTTTCAATGTGTTTGTATAACCTCTACTATCCTTGAATTATCAACTTTAATATATCATAATTGAGGTATTCTCTCTCAACTTAAAGTGGATTACTGCTATAGTTGTCCCATCTATCTATCTGATTTGGAGGTTATTGGATAAGTTGACACTATATATACCATTATAGATTTTATAGCCTATTATAGCAGATGTGTTCAGTTGACAATAGATTATTATAGAGATTCTGAATATTTTCTCATATTTTTAGAGTTGTCTTATTGTGATACTATGGATTCTATAATAAGTTTTGAGATATATAATTGGATCTAAGGTTGATTATACTAGATTGACTTTATACTTCATATTATATTTGATTCTTCTATCAATTTTTTCTGCTTTAATTAATGTAAAAATGAGATTATATATTAAATATTCCATGATTGGAAAGAGAATGTTATTTATAATATACTATATTTGTGTATCTTATCAATACTTAATTTCCTTCTATCATACTGCAAATAGAGTTGATTTTTCTTAAGAGCAGATTTTGCTAGTATAATTTTTTTACTTTGGCTTTATGTTATGCTTCTAGTATTCTAATAATACTTTGTTTATAGATTTTATTATATGATTATTGATTTTAATATTATCTAGTTTGTTATTTATAATAAGAAGTTTGGATTTGTGTAAATTTACTATTATATTATTTAGTCAATAGAAGAAGTTACTGATATTGATAATTTCTATTAACCAGAATTTGTTTTGTATAATGAATATGATATTATTTATATAGGCTACTATTGATATTGTTGAACTATAAAATTTCACCATATGATCTTCCTAGTACCCAGGATGATCCCAGTACCTTAGATCAACATATCATAATCCTTTTGGTCACTTGAAGGAAAAGATCTTTTAGAACATTTCTAGAACATTGATAGTTGATTTTGCTATTAGCAAACTTAGTATAAAGTATTCTAGAATATTCTATAGTCCTAGCTTATCACATGTAACTATTATTTTCGAAGGATACTTGAGTTCTGTTCAAAATAATATAGCTTAATAGTTCAGCAAAACTAATAGTATAATTATTACTATTATTTATCTTAGTTTATATTTTCAAATATCATGTAACTCAATTATGTATTTAAATGAGGAAATTCTCTCTCTGGAGACTCCTCAGGATTTATCTAACAATAAAATTATCTTTAACCAAAATTATTGTCCTATCTTTCCTGCCTAAATTACCAGTGATAAACCTCTTTATTTATTATTGCCCAAATTAGAAACTTTTGCATATCACATTAGAAGTCTGACTTGATGTTTCCCTGCACTAGTTCTCTGTCTCTATCTGATTCCTAAGAGGTGAATTGGATAGGTTGACAATATATTGATTTTGAATGGTATCAGACTATTTAAATCATGTCTATATATATATATAAAGTATATCTGGATATTTTGTCTATTTTACTAATAAGTAAATTATAATAAATTCACCATAAAATAAAGAAGATGGTATCTCCTTCATTAATTTCTTCTTGAACTTAATATGATTTGATATTATTAAAGTATATTATTACTTCATTCTCTTTATATGAGAAACAATTTTGGATAATATTGATCAATTTTATTAATATTTTAATTTTTTTTAGAATTATGACGAGGTGCTCAATATTAAAAATATTATATGCCTTTTTCATATTTTAGAAGAGTATATAGCAAAGTCTATTTAATTCCCTTGTATTTTTTAAAATATTGTTAATTACTATATGTAAATTGGTTTTTTGGTGCTTTGGTGAGGGAGAGCAGCCCAGTTCTATTTAATAAGAATCTTGTATTCAGATAGGACTTTTATAAATCTATTGTTTAATACTTTTATAAATATTTTTTTTTAGATTCTAGAAAAGTAATTGATCTGATAATATTGATATTATACTTCCAGTTTTTAGATTTGGGGATAGAATAAATAATGCCATTTTTTTATTCAATTGATATTTCTTTTCTAGTAAGTATAATATTGAAAAACTTTATAATTCCTTAAATAGTATTATTACATAGGTGCTTGAAAGTTAAGTATGGGATATTTGACAGTTCAGATGTAGATTTGTTACTGATCTTTTTAATAATTAATTGAATTTCAGTTGCAGTAAAAGGTTTTGTTATTGTTGAGTATCACTATTGAGTTATGTATTCCTTTGAAAAGTATTCAGATTTTCAAGTACTATCAACTAGTTCTTGAATATTCTTATGTTTGGTTCATTTCTGGAAGTGTATTTGCATAGTTCACTTGATTTCTTTAAAATCTATGATTAGTACAAAAACTTGGTAAAAATTCTCAAGTGATCTAAAGTACCTATGGAAACCAATTATCTTATCTCTAATGACCTAAGGAAAACCACAGTTGCCAGGTACTATGTCTACATCAAGAAAATCCTGTGATGACTATTCTTGACTATGATGCTACTGTCAGCATAATTACTGACAAACTTATGAGAAAACTTGAATTGGAAATTGATATTAAGTTCAAAACAATTGTAATTACTGCCAATAATACATAAGCCAGGGCCCTTGGACAAATAACTACTTTGAAAATACAATATTTATCTAGGATTTAATTGTACTGGTGACCATGCAAGTAATTGAGTCACATAAGGAGACCCTTCTTCTGGAAATTAATTAGCTGAATCATATGAAAGTAACTTGGAATTTTGAGGACTGTACTTACCAAATTACTTATAAGGGTAAAACTTTTGCCATAGAAATCACCCACCATACTAATACTTCCTCACATCTTTCACAAGGTAATAATCACTATGAGGATAATGAGGATGAACTTTTGGATAAAATTGAATATAAATCTTAAAATGATCTTGAAGAACAGGAGACCTACACATCTGATCTTGTTCTTGAATCTGAGGATAAAAACCCTGCCATCTTTCTTTCTGACTGTACTGAACCTGAGGAACCCTCTTCTAAACCATCTACTAGAATCTTGACCAAGGAACAACAAGCTGAGGTTTAACAAATTCTATTTGATCATAAGGATGTCTTTGTTGATCACTTCTTCAAGGAAGACCAAACAAGTAATTTAAGAAGGACCACAGTGGTTGCCTATAACATTAATACTGGAAATGCTACTCTAATCAAATAGCAACCATATAAAGCCTCATCTGACCAACAGGAATTTATCAAAAAGGAAATTGAAAAAATGCTGCAGTGAGGAATCATCAGTCCTACTACCAGCTCCTGATCTTTTCCTGTTGTTATAGTGCTTAAAAAAAATAATAAGCAGCACTTTTGTATTGATTATAGGAAACTCAATACAGTTACTAAAAAGGATGTCTACCCCATGTCGATTGTTGATTATCTTTTGGAAATTTTCAATGGTGCTCAATGGTTCACCTGTCTTAATCTAGCAAGTGGATATTGGCAAGTGGCAATGAGTGATAGGGACAAACACAGAACAGTATTCACAATAAAATATGGCTTATATAAATTTAATGTTATGTTTTTTGGCCTTGGCAATGCTCCTGAAATTTTTCAGCAACTAATGGACAAAGTATTGGCTTCCTACCATGACAAATTTGTTGAAATTTATCTTGATAATATTACTATTTTTTCTACTACTTTTGAACTTCACTGTTAGCCTATTCCTATTATCTTGGATACTCTCAAAGAAGCCTTTCTAATATTGAACTCAGAAAAATGTCACTTTTTTTTATCGTAAGTAAAATTACTTGGTCACATGATTAACTATGAGGGAATCCAACCTAATGATAATAAAATTGTAAAAGTTAAAGAATTTTTAAGGCCCATTACTATCAGGCAATTGAGAGAATTTCTTGGACTTGCCTTTTATTATAGGAAGTTCATCAAAAACTTCTCTTCCATTACCCACTCTCTAAACTCTCTCTTAAAAAAGAATACCTCCTTTGAGTGAATGGATGATCATTAGCAAGCTTTTGAAACTCTGAAGTAACTTTTAACCTTATCTCCTGTCTTGAGATACCCTGATTTCTTTAAAGTCTTTTATCTTTATACTGATACCTCTGAAACTAGTATTGGTGCTGTTCTCAACAAAGCTGAGTGAAACTATTCTACTACTGAATTAGAATGTCTTGCAGTCATCTGGACTGTTGAACACTTCCACCAATATCTAGAGACTCAACACTTCTTCTTGATTACTGATCACTCTACTCTTCAATGGTTGAAAACAACTGAACTTAAAGGATGACATGCAAGGTGAATACTCTGTTTGGAATCTTATAACTTCACTATCAAACACAGAGCTGAAAGAAAACACAAAAATACTGATGCCATGTCTAGGATATATGATGTAGATGAATCAATCTTTCACAATTCCAAGACTATACCCATCCAAAACTAATTCAAAGTCAACAATTACAAGCGAAATCTGATAATAAATAATATCCAGCCTAGGTAGTCAGTATCCTGGACAATAACACAACTTATTAAAATGGAATTTCAATATTATTATTGTCTCAAAAACTATTTTCAACACAACAAATTACCTGACACTTTTGACAATAAACAACAAAAGCAACTTATCTCCAAAGTACAATATTATCAAGTGAAAAAAAAACCAACTCTACAAAAAGGATCGCTACAGGAAAATTAGAAATAAATTACTTCGTGTGATTCAAAAACATAAAGTGAAACCAATCTTATACTTACTATACAACCATTCCACTGAAACATATCTTGGTATGAACAAGGTTTTTAAAAAACTACATGATAAATACTATTGGCTCCAAATATTTGAGAATGTGAAGCATTATATCAATACCTGTGACCAATTTCAATGATGAGGCAAATTCCAGACCCCTGGACCCTTACACCCAATCACAGTTGGTGACCCCTTCTTCAAAATAGGCATTGATATTGTGGGAACCCTTCCAATTACAAGCAAAGGAAACAAATATATCATCGTTGCAACTGACTACTTTACAAAATAGCCTGAAGTTAAAGCAATCTCCCATGCCACAGAATAGCGAGTTGCAGATTTTATTTATCAAGTTATTATTTGCAAACATAGATATCCAAAACACATACTTTCTGATCATGAAACACATTTGAAGAATGAAATAGTTGAAGCTTTATTAGAAAAATTTCAAATCTGACATCTTTATTTTATCCCATACCACTCACAAACAAATGGACTAGTGGAGTGCTTCAATAGGACTCTATGTAAATCTCTAGCAAAAATAACTGAGGGAAAGAAGGATTGAAATAAATTTATTGCACCAACACTATTTGCCTATTACACATCAAAACAAGCTTCCACCAAATTTACTCATTCTATTTGGTTTATGGTCACAATCCTCAAATGGTTCACATGAAAATGAATGAAATAATGGAAGGAAATAACTTGACTCAACTCTACCAACTAATTGAAACCCTGCCAACTACTCAAGGAAATATTCTGAAAGCTCAAAAAAAACAAAAGGAGAGATTTGACCTAAAGTTGAAAAAGCCAAGGAACTTTAAAATTGGAAACAAGGTGTTAGTCTATGATACTACCAAAGACAAACACTTTACTGGAAAACTCAAACCAAAATGGAAAGAACCTTATTTTGTACATGATAACTTGGGAAATGAAACCTTTAAACTTAGGACGATGGATAGAAAAGTTTTGGCTACCTCTCTCAACTTGGCCTTGCTGAAACCATATCTTGACCATGAAAAATGAGAACCTACTGTATATATTGAAAACTAAAAGGAGAAATATATAATGTAATAATGATGGCCTCTGAGCTCTCACCACTATTACAGCCAGCCCCAGGACTCTCAGTGATTACTGCATAACCCCAAGGTGAAGTACTTATAAGTGGATAAGTGAAAAATATGAAAAAGAAAAACAAAAATCTCAAAGCTCAAGCAAGAAAGATGTTCTATTCAAAGGAGCAGAAATAGAAGCACACAATTGGATCAACAAGACATCAAGCCTGGCCACCCTTTGCTGTAAGTTCTGGTTTTCTAATTCCAACTCTCTGACCCTAGTTGAAGTGAAACTTCTGAAGGCCAACTGCTCCCCTTCAACTGATAGATTTCTTCTTGAAGGTTAGCCTAGGACCACTTACCATGACATATTTGTCTCTCCAAATATTTGATCCTTTCATGAAAAGTGAGGACAGTTGTCCACAAAGGATCCATCCTTCCTGAGCAAGTGAGTTTTTGTGCTTTAGCAACTCTGGTTTCTCTTAATATGATGATAAAAGGAATATGAAGAATACCCGACAAACCAAGGAAAATTCTCATATTAAATAGTGAAATATAGATGATCGTACTACCTTAACAATTATATAAGAAGCTCCACTGCCTATCAGTTTGCATCAAAAAGGATTACCATACTCATGCAAAAATTACTATGACTACCATTCAGAACCTAATTTTGAAGAATCTTCTGGTCACAATTTCTGAATTTGTACAAGTAACCCCAATACCATATGATTTACTTCAAATCATTGAAAATTAGATCTTGCAAATATACAGGTGTATACAATGTGCTATTTGCATGAAAAACAGGATTTTCTCCTTGATCTATGTATACTATCTGGAAAAATTATTGAAAGGAATTGTCAATCGATCACAACAATCCTATCTGAACAAACACCTGACTAAATATCATCTTACTAGATGCTGCCACACTTATAGTTTCTTTAAAAGATCTGGAATTGAGCAAATTTGGAGAACAAGGTATACAACTTTGACCATGATTATCAAGTTGAAGTTCAGTAAATATCAACTCCTTGTGAATTATTGATTTGTGGAACTCACAATGTTAACCTTAATTATTAGTTATATTTTCTTTTGATTATTATCTATAGTTCTTGTCTATCATATTACTTTAGTTTTATTTTAGATCATGTGACACATGTGATGCAAAATGTGTCTCATTGGTTCATAGGATAGATCCAATCATTAGGGCAAAGTAGTTATTGACATAGTACATATTATTTAATTTCATTATTTAATTTTCATATCTTATCTATATTTAGCTAGCAAGTTACCCAAGTAAGCGGATCTGACATATTGACCTAATTTGGCAAATCTGGTAGATTTGGTCACTTTGATCATCAAATAATTAATATTCAGTTATGTATATAAAGGTCAGCTATTCAAAGCAGTTGACCCAAGGTTTTACCTACTGAATTCTCTTATTCTTGATATTATATATCAATAATAAATCTTCTAACTAAACTAAATCACCCAAAGTCTCTTTTAGCATATTTGTGTAATCTCTACTTCTTTGAATTATCAACTTTAGTATACCACGATCGAAATATTCTCTCTCAACTTAAAGTGGATTACTACTATAGTTGTCCCATCTATCTATCTAATTTGAAGGTTATTGGATAGGTTGACACTAGGCATGGTTGCTGAAAAATATTATATTGAAACAATATAGCCTAGTTCTTACTGGGTTATATAAGAATCTGAAATTCATTATAAGCTGTCTCTTTACTATAAATAAATAAAAAATTACTGCTCAAAGAAGATTGGGTCCAAGAGTATCCTAGAAATAAAGATTTTCATTAGATAATAAATCTTCTCAGACAGTACACAATAAGAAAATCAAAATAAAAAATAGATCAATTTTTTAGATGGTTAGTAAAAGAAAGAATATTTCAATCAAGTATTTCTTATTGAGAAGAGATCTTGAGAAACAGGTTTTTGAAGAAAACCAGAAATTTTTTTTTCAATTTTTACTCTTTTATTTTCTTGTTATCTATTTATACATTTTTAAATATCTTCTTTTATCTTTTTTTCAACCTATCCTTTTATAGTTTTCTATATTTCAACAGCTTAGTTTGATATATAGCAGTAACAACCTGTTGGTAATGATATAGTAAACTAAAAGAGTTTTACTCAAAGACACCATAAAGTAAAATATTATTTTCAAAGTTGAACTTAGAGGCTTTTATGCTTACAATGAGTTAGTTAGATTAAAATAATAGTTAACTGTAACATATATTATACTGCTTGAATAAAAATGTACTTATATTTTCAATTAATTAATAAACTAATAATCTAGCTTGACTATAGATACTCAAAAAAATCAATAAAATAAGATACAGGTTCAAATTCTCTAGAGGCAATACTTGAAGCTGATAAAAATCTTTTTTTTTTTTAAACACTAGCTTATCCCTGTGCTAGTTCGTATGCTTTATTAAAATCAAGATATATCCTAAAAACAATTGAAATAACTAATTATCCTTAATGCCTAGGAATTTACAAATCAATGAATAGTACAAGGGGCATCTATTTATATCTCATCCAATCAGGATAGGATAATTATTGATCATCTAGTATAGGACTTTCTCTAAACTCTAACTAAGCTATAGGAAATATGGAGTCAATCTTTATTAAAGTAAACCCAACCTTAAACCTATCTCTAGAACCAATACCTCCTAGGGTTTTGCCTACTGGATGGCCTGTTACTATCCTTGCAGGGGAAAACTAATATGTCAAGAACTTGCCTAAGATGTTCAATACCACTAATGTTAGGAGTCCTTTATACAAGAAAATCTCATTAGTGCTTGAAAAAAAAAGAGAAAAATGAGAGAATGAAAAGGATCTTGTATATCGGCCAGTCTTATTGTTCGATTGGGATTTAGTCTTGTGTAAAGGACATTATACTACTCGATTCTTGCCACTAATAATCTGTCTTGTAGTTTCTGTATCATATCCGGCTAAGATCTGTCTTTATCAGCAAGTATAAATGAACTGGTCCTTATTATGTGTCCTGGCTGAACAATCAGTCTATTAATGGATATCCTTTTTCTTGAGTCCAATGATGTGGTAATATTGTATTCTGTATCTATTCACACTAACACATATGACTCACGGTGAAACCCAGGTTCTTATGGAACTGAGGAAATGCATTTAGATATGTAAGATGATCAATAAGAGCTTGTTTATCAATCTTGTCCAATATATTTTGTGCCAACCAATCAAAATCAGCAGAATTTGTGCTACTCTAAAATTCAGGATCAAGCTGGGTTAGACAAAATTCCCCAGAAAGCTGTAAAGTGAAAGCTCTTAGAGATCACACAACTAGTCAAAGGGAAAAAGATGAGTTTTTTAACCAGAGGAAAACCACTATCTTGTTTTGTTTATTCGCTTCAGAAGAGTGATAACAAGTACTATACTGGTGATCCTTCTCCCTTTAGGAACTTTCTTGCTATTGATAGTAAAGATGTGAGCTGAACTTTGTAGGTCACAAGAGTTCAGTTTGCTTGAAGTTGATTGTAAACAAGAGGGAAAGAGTATAGATGACTCCTAAAGATTCCTTTCAGGTTAAATTAAGGAGAGTATTAGGACTTTATTAGCAAAGAAGTATTGAAAACTTCTTGCGAACATCTTTTTTATGTGTAGTTATAGAATTAGTGAAAAGAGTTTTTTACTAATAAAAATCTGTATTTATTAGTCTAAATATATTTAACTAATATTTTCAAATATAATTACTTATTATAAAATATTTGAAGAGAAAAATATCTGCTAATAAATAGTATAGTTTATATAAAGATTGTGATTAGCCATAATATTCAAAATTGATTCAGATTATCATGATATTATCTAGTTATATAAGAATTATTAGAAGTAATAACAAGGATAGGTTTCTAAAACTGATAAGATACTACTGATAATTAAACACTGGTTTTTGTATCACTCATAGACTTAAATAAGGAGACCTTAATAAAAGAAAAAATTTACAGACTACTCCAAAGAATCAAAATATCAGATCTAGAATACTGTATTGATAGCCTGATAATCTATCTACTTTATTATACAATAAAAATGTATAGAAAATAATTAAGATAAAATCATATAGTTTTCTGTTAAGGTAGTATTTATATATATACTGTATATAGTATGATCAATATAGTTAGCCATATACAGTATATAATAGTTCACTATAATAGTTGATATATATAATACTTATTTAAAAATATATATAATAGACACTTTATTTTTTTTTTCTTTGTTTATACAAGTAAATATGATAGCAATTTCTATACACTAAATAATTCAAATAAAAATTATAAGGCTTAATAGAATATTCAGCAGTAACAACCTACTGATAATGAAATAATAAATTAGAAGGATCTTTACTCAAAGTCTATTATAAAGTAAAATATTGTTTTTAAGATCAAATTTAAAAACTATTATTATTTATAACAAGTTGATTAGATTTGATATTGATATTTAACTATAATATATATTATATTGCTTAAATAAAAATATATTTATATTTTCAATTGATTAATAAACTACTATCTAACTTATTATAAGTATTCAAAAAAAATATAATATTATATCATATAATAAATATATTTTATTAATTTGAATTAATATACTGTATAGTATTATTATATAAAAAATTAAAATAATATGGAAAAAATTAAAAAAAAAATTTTCTTTCTGCTGATTCTAAATTTCCTAAAAAATTTCCTTTTTTGGCAATTTTCTTGGAAAAACCAGAAGCCAGCCACTACACAAGACAAAAG
>CAJVPT010002589.1:0-17263 GCA_910592055.1 Acaulospora colombiana
AATGTAAAGTATACATATGTTTAATAAAGCACACATACCTAGCCTGACAGAGGGTTTAAAAAAAAATAATAATAATATATAAATAATTGATATTAATATAAACATGTATATATACTTATAATATATTCTAACAAAGTAATATTTATATAATATGTGAAAAAAAAAACTCTTTTTGCTGATCCTCAAAATTTTAGAAAATTTTCTTTTATAGTAATTTCTAAAAAAAAATCTTCTTACAAGAAACAATCCTAAAAAGAAATAATAATATCAATAATTCCTTTTCATATAATATATATCTAACCTGACAATAAGAAAGGAACAATGCTAGTTAATAACAATATTCTACACCTTTGTTTTGCTTAAGGAAGAAGAGAAAACAGGGACAAACTGATTTACAGTAGGTTTCTTGAGATCCAACATCAACTTCATAGAGCTCTTAGCTAGGCCAATGCAGATTAACACCTTTATAGACACTAAGAGAGGTTTTAGAAACAATAATTCAAATTGATAAATCAATTCAAAGTCAGGGCTTCAAAAACCTAAAAGGATGTCCAGATCTTTTGGGTCAAATAGTAAAGATTAGTAATAAACAATCACTACAACTAATCTATCAAACTCATATTATATAAACATGAATACGTAAAAGTGAATATAATATAGTTGTGATAAAACAATAACCCAAGACATGACAACACTTCACAAAGAAGTAATACGTGTCTATCTGACTGTATTACAAACAATAAAATATATATAGATAAATAGGATTAGTACTAAGACTGAAACATATGAAGAAACAACATATTGGTATGGATTATCCAATTACATAACCTAATATAGTACACTATTTATAGATAAGTGTGAAGAAAAACAACAAAACATCAAAACAATCTAATATATATAATAGTTTATCTATTCCACATTACAAAATGACTCAAAAAGAGCAAAATATTATTAAAATTTTGAAAAAATGTGAGAAAAAAATCTTTAGAGTATTAGAAAATGTTGCTATTAGCTATTATTCCCAACAAGAACTATGGAAAACAAAAATGCACAACATAAGTTAAGACATAAGATAGGAGACCAACCACATATCCCAGTAGGAGCAATTCATATGATCTCAATATTAAACAATATCTTAGCCACTTTATTAAATATAGATCCTGAAACCTTGGTGAAAAAACAGATATTAAGAAGATATATTATCATTCTGTGGAAAAAGGGACAAGGCAAGAAACAAGATCTTGAAGCTCCTATGCTTTAAGAAAAGGTATATAACATCTTAACAAACAAGACAGAAAATTATACTACAAGTTATGATGTAAAAGAATCTAGGGAAACAGATAAAATTCCAATGGGTATTCAATCAACTTCTATGGAAACTGAGGAAATCTAACAAATTAAGGAAGTTGAAATGGAAGATCAGAATATAATGGAACTGATAGAAGTAGAAGCAATCAAAGAAATAGTTCAAGGAACCTATATTATAGAGAATGTTTCTTACAATACATATAATAGAATACAAGGTTCTATAGTCAATCCCTATTTTATCAAACAAATAGGTACAATTAAATTAGAAGTACTTCAAGCTATACTACTAGGAGACAACAAAGAGGAAGGAATCAAATATCTCAAAGGAATTCTAAGTATTCCCAAGAGACAAAATCCCTTCAAGACCAAGTTTATCAATGGCAACCACTGGTTTACTTTTGATATTAATAAAGAGAAGGATGTAGCATAATGTTTAGAATCAAGTAATAAAAAAAAAGAGGAAAACTTTTCTATTAAGAGAATGGATCAAGATAGGAGCACATGTTCAACCTTTTAAAAATATGCTCTAAACAAAAGATTCTTCAAGAAAAAAAGCTTTTCTTTAGCAAAAAACAGATCAAATTATATTACATTGATAGATACAGAACACAAATGTAATAAACAATTAATTAGAAAAGCAATAGAAGAATATAGAGAAATAGTCAATATTCATGAATATCATATGGTTTTTTATAAAAAAAAAATTCAGAATCCATCTCTTCATATATTATAAGCATGCCAAATTAGAACAACATTGGGTACTCAAGATTAAAGCCAATCTAGTAAAATTGGTAATAGCTCAAAAATAACTAGATGATCAAGAAGTAATCAAAATACTTAAAGAAAGAAAGTGTCACTTCTTAAGATTGTATGGAGTGAAGAGAAGATCAATAGAACTGATATCTAAATAACTTAGTCAGACAAAAGTAAAAGTCTCTTATATACCAAGAAATAAAATTACTTTAATACTAGAAGATTATGCAATAATATACTTCAAAAATAAAAAAAATTTAAAAGAGGTACTTCAGAAACAAATCATGATTGAGAACTAAAGACTAGTATAGAGTGTGAAAAACTACTATCAGTATCAATATAGAATGTCTATTGACTCAAACAACTTATATGAATCAAATATTCTAGATAATCTTATCAAAAAAAAAGAAAAGCAGAAATACAATATTAATAAAAAAGAAATAAATAACCATACCAAAATAGAATATTAGAGTATAGTAACATTAGATACTGAAAATAGTAAAAATTACCACATAAGAACTAACAGATATATGTCAAGACTAGATTTACCAGCTATTGGTAGTAATAGGAAATCTTTAAGAAGAAGAAGAAGTCATACTTCATATAGAGAGATACAAAGTTAAGGAGAAGAAGAAAACAGTGAGATTAATACTAGACAACAAGAGAGATAAACAACAAGATGCAAAATTAGAATCCTCTAATCGAATCCAGGTCAGGAATCTGAAGTATTTCAATTATGCAAATTAATTGAAAAACTTGGCAAAAGAATTGACAAACTAGAAAAAGGTCCACTTAGATGAAGGATCAACCATTTATAAAAGGAGCACCAGTTCAATCACAGAAGAATAGAAAATATCCGTTCACTATTTCCAACATTCAAATAACTAACAAGGGCAAAGCACAATAGGAGAAACAAATTAATATGAAGAACCAGCAGTATGATCAAGACCTTGAGACTTTTCTCCAAATGGAAAAAATTGTATTCATAAATAAAAAAATATCACTAGAAAAAGAAAAATGAGAAGATATAGACATCCAAAAAAAAGTAATAAGAATTGGAACACATAATATTAGAGGTATTTCTAATAAAACAAATCAATATAATCTTATAGAAAAAACATTAGAACAAGATATTGGAATTATGGGTCTATGTGAAACAAAGCTAATCAAAGCAAAGGCAAAATGGGCCTTTTAAAATCAAGTGATATAGAAGAACTTCCATAGTGTCAACAAAAATACACCCTAAAGAGCAGAAGTTAGCTTATTGGTAAGAAAGGATCTGAAAAAGAAAATAGCATTAGTAAAAGAGAAGGAAGAACACATAATAGCAATTAATATGCTTATGAGAAGAAATAAGATATGAATTATTCAGATTTTTATTCTTTCTGATAAACAATAAAGTAATAGAGTACAAGAAAAAGTACAAAACTTTATCAAAGAAAAGCATAAATAGAATTTTTATATAATAATTATAAGAGATTTCAATGCTATATACAAACCTGCAAAAGATAGAGCATTAACTTTTTGGGAACATTCAAACCATCTTGATATCCAGAAATTAAACTATTTAACTCTCTATATGAATAGGATTTCATAGATATACAAGCAATATGGGAAGAAAAGAACAAAACTTCAACAAGATGGAATACTATAAACAGTAGCTGAATAGATTTTATATAAATATCACAGAGCCTTACAAAATTCCTATTATTATATTTTGACAATCAAAGTATGGAGGAAATTACTGGTAGTTATTATACAATATTCATGATAACATTATATTATAATAATTTTTTCTCAAGAGATAGCATCAACTGATTCACTTTAAAGAATGAAAGGAAAATTGATATTAAAGAATCAATAATAAAACAATGGCAAGCATTTAGGAAGAGTGTAAATTATAAGTTTAAAATAATGCTAGAGTCTTTGTTAAAATAAGAGTCAGAAAAGAGTAGAAGAGAAACTTATGTAAACACAATATAAAAGTCTTTGAAGAACAAATATGTAAGGCAGTACACAATAAGTTGACAAGTAAGAAGATATTTATTATCCAAGAAAACTACTACAAGCATGATTTAAAATATATTAAATATATATGAGCTTTTTAACTTAAAACATTTCTTAAGAAAGTACAAACCTCACAAGAACCAAGCAAACTATAAGTCCTCAGTGTAGTGATTAAGAAACACAATATAGTATATAATCCCAATCACCAAATTAAAAACCATTGTATTTAATATAGCATTTTAAATATACTATGAACACTTTTGAAAAAAGAAATAAGTGATGCAATAGAAGGCCTAAAGCTAACCTGCTGGAATACAGAGACAAAACAGACAAAAGATGCTATTAAAAAGGTCTTAGAATAAAGATGTAATAATTTGCAAAATAATCAAAGAAGAATGGTAATTTTTGATAGATAGGAAGCAAATTAAAATAGTTTTGAACAGAGTCAAAGTCAAAAATGGAAAAAACGACTACATAACAACTAGAAAGAATGAAATAGAAAAATATATAAGACAATACCATCAAAAAGCATTCAGAATGCAAGATGCTGACTTCAATGGTCTAACAAAAGACTGGAAAGAAAAATATAGTTCAAGAAACTATATTAAAGAAAAATTGTATAAGAATCTCTTAAAGCTAATTTCTTAAGAAGAACTAGATGAAACACTTTGACCACTTCCAAATAATAAAGCCCTAGGAAAATTACAAATTAGTTATAAAATGTTAAAAAGATTAGATTCAAAAGAAAAACTTTACCTGAAAAAGATTCTGAACTGCTTTTTAAAATAGGAAGTCAGGTTATATTGATAGAAGCAAAGATATATTTATTTGATAATAAAATTAAAGCCATGAAAGTATAAGCTTATTAATATAAGACCAATAGTATTGCTAGAAGCTGCATGAAAGTGTTTTACTAAAATTCTCACAAATAGACTGAAAAATATTTATAAGAGCAATAATATTCTGAGAGGTTCCAACTACATAAGATTATCAGGAGAAAATATAACTGAACCAATACAAATTCTTAACAATATCTGCGAGGAAGCAAAAAAAAATAAAAAGAAGTTATAGATTATTTTCTAAGATATAACAAAAGTATATGATATAATTAGTCTCAATATACTAGTCAAGACCATGAAAAGAATCAAAATTCCAAAAGGTTTTATCCAAATTATAATGAGTCTATTTTACAATAGAGAGTTTAGAGTGATATATGAAAAAGACCTAACAGAAGCAATTATTGCAGGAGATGAAATAGATCAAGGAAAAACTATTTCACCTTTAATGTGAAGAATCTTTTATGATTCTCTACTATGTAAAATTCAAAATAATGAAGCAAAAGGGTATAAAATGTCAGTTACCTGAAATCCAAATTTGAAAGGTGATAGTAATAAAAAGTTAGAGTCATAATATGTAGCAATAGTCTTTATAAATAATACCATATAGATAGCTCGATCAAAGAAAGATATAGAAAGAATATTAGAAGAAGTAAGAATATTTTATAGAGTAAACAACTCTCAGATTAATAGTAATAAATTAATCTTAGCTATTATTAACAACCTCAATCAGTATTCAGAAGAAGTCTAAGCAGGAGTCAATAAAGAAGTAATAAGAGAATTAAATAGAACTGAACAAGCAAGGTTTCTGGAGATTTAGACAGGCAACCAAAAAACAGCTATTGAGCTCAAAGAATGAGTACTTAAGGAAATTAATATGGTTACTAGAGCCCTGAAGAATAAAAAGCTAATAGACAAACAAGCTCTTTACATTTTGAATAGAGTGCTAATATCAAGAATTAAATTCAAAATGCAATACAGTATACTATCTTGAAAGATGTGAAACACCTTAATAATAGAATATAAAAAACTGTTCAAAAATAAGACCATATTATGTTGATCAATACCCAATAGTGTAATATATTATTTCAAGATTTATAACTTAAAGAGTGTTTGGATATTACAAAAAGAAAGTCAGATAATAGGATTATACAATAGATTAAACAATCTAAGATCAGCCAGAACTACAACAATTATTAGACTCAAGCAAGCACAAGTCAGATACTGGAAGCTTGTCAATATGCTTTCATGTAATTCACTAAATAATATTCCAGGAAAAGGCAACTTCTTCCTACAAGTATTGTAGCTAATCAAGGACATAGGCATGACCTTTCAAAGCTGGAAATAGAATGCCATTTTTGAATGAAATCAAGAAAATAGTTCAATTAGAAAATATCTGCTTATAAAAGAGTACAAGAAAGCAATTCCATCACTTAGAAACAATAAACTGATGTATATAGATCAGCTAGTTGATCACAAAACTATAAAACTGGTAAATATTTCAACTATTACAAAAAACAAGTAAAGGATCTATTTCAGGATGGTATCTATAAATAACTGAGATAATACAAAAAAGTAAATTAAAACAGTTTATAGAATCCTGGAAAGAAGAATAAATAAAATGAAGCCCAGAACATCCTATTCTCAATATCAACTTTAACAAATAACAAAAACTCTGTGTGGTTATAAGAAGCAAATTTCAATAGCAACAGGTAATTTAGTAAAAATTGATTCTAGATAGTATTTAAAGACAGCTTAAAATAGAGCACTTCGAATATATCAACCCTATTAAAAATCAAGAATTAAAGCTAGCCTGGTGTCAAGGTTGTACAAAAGGTATAAAAATAGAAAACCAATGTATAATAGAAACAAGTATAAAGAAAGTATATATGGTCCCCTACTTTAATACAAGAAAGTCCACCAGAAGATCCCAATCACAGGAAATTTCAAATCCCAAAGAAACATTGGAAGGTATAATATATAGAACAATATATAGTAACCAAGTAACTACTCAAAATAAAAGAGAACTACAGGTTGAAATAAAGGATTGGAAAACAAATATTATTAAAGATCATGTCGAAGAAAGTGCCTATCAATCTTATTTGATTAAAATACTCAACTGCAATAAGCAAAAAAAAAAAATCAATGACATTCTATTTTGATGAATTACAGAAGTACAAATATAAGAATAGGAACAGTATGGATATAGATAGAAGAAGCAAGAAGATAAAGCAAGTTTCAAACTGGAGTAAAGGATTGGCTTTCATCTATTAGCATCAGGAAATTTTTCTGATGGAGAACTTCGAAGATCTCCAACCGTTAAAATTTTTTCAGAAATTTTTGAAAAAAACTTTGAAAATCTTTCAAAATTTTTGAAAATTTGAGGGTTTTTTTTTTACCCACTATCAGATTAGTTATGTATGCTTTATTAAACATAATGTAGGCTATACTATTTACAGTATTGCTAAAGCTAAAATGCTAACTAACTCACTCATTTTAGTTTATTGTCAAACTCTAAATACAACTTTGGAAGTGATTTGTTGCTCCATTTATAGTTTGTGTGAATACCCTTCTACTATAAACATCATTACCTGCAGTCACTACTGCAGATCCCTGACCACAGTTCTGACTGAGCCTAAAACCAACCATTTTATTCCACTTTTAACTCACATTATTATTATTTTTATTAAACCTTTTTCTGGACATTCTTCTTTTATTTTTTTTTCTTTCTTCTCTTGACTTTTTTGTCTTTCTTGTTGAATAAGATTTTATGGACCATCTTATTTTATCTTTTCAAAAAATTCCTTGAGCTTTTTCTCATTCTATTACTAGTTCATATCATTTGTTCCACACTTCTTTCTTAAAGTAATTCAAGATCTTCTTTTGGCAATAGAGTATCCATTTTCTGGTGACTGTTCCTATCTTTTTTCCTTCACATTCAAGTTCTCCTAGTTCTCTTAATAGTTTTCTTTTAATCAGCTCTGAGAGGAAACTGACTGAGTCTTGACTATTTGTGGATACTCTTCCAATAAACTTTGTTGTCCATACTTCTATTTCTCTCATTTCTTTTCTATCTACTATTGGGATATTACTATATTTTTTTTGAGCTTGATCTTTTTGCTTCTATCTCTCTTTCTTAAATTCTTGATATATTATCTCTATTCCTTTTGACCAGGCTTTCTTCATTGTGTTTTATATCTTGGGCATTCCAAAAGATGTTTTATTGTTTCCTCCTATTTACTACACACTAAGCAGTCATTTTTGTGATATAGATCTGGTCTCCTGATCACTAGTTTGACCATTGTTGATAGTTTATTATTAATTAATTTCACCAAAAAATTTTTCCACTGTGAGCTTTTAAAGGAGGTGTTCCACATATGTTCCTTTTTTAGTCTTTTCCATACCATGTCCCATAAGTAATTCTGCTGATCTTCTATTTAAAGATTCTATTTGTTCCTAGTTTAGTTTTGTTGTGATCAGCAGTATGTTGTTGTTTTATTATTTATTCTTTTTATGAATTGTCTTATAGAACTATCCAGTGTTATATCCTACCATTTCACTTCTGTAATGATCTTATCAGATTTAAGATCCTTCCACTGGATTGTTGAAAGGTCTAGTATTTCTTTAGTCAACTTGTTTGTTAAGTCATTTTCCTTAATATTAATATGTACCTTAACTTTAATTAACTTCAATTTTATGTTTTTTGTTTTGATAATATTTAGCATCCTTGCCCAAAAAAACCAGTTTTTTTCTTTCAGCCATCTTCTATGAGTCATTTTCAGATTCTCTTTTTTTAACTTGTACCATTTAGATATACATGTTTGACTATCTGTATAGATTTCAACTGAACTTTCTACTGATATTACCAATAGGATTGTGACTATTGCTGCTAACTCTGCTCTTGTGGATTATGGTCAATTTTGTATACCTGCCTGAAAACTACTCCCTTGACTTTTACCCTTTATTTGAATCCATGCCATCTCCATTCTGGCTGTTTCTTTTCCATGATCTATTAGGGATCCATTTAAGTAGAACTGGAAATTCTCTTGTTCTTCAAGATTTCCTTGTAAAATTTCTTTTAAACGGTCTTGATAGATTCCTTCTTGAATGGGTTCTTCAATAATCCTTGTTTCCCATCTTTCAATTATTATCTGTGGTAGTTGATTTCTATTTATTTGAGATGTTATAGAACACTGGATCTTGTTTACTATTTTGCTCTCCAGTATTTCTTTTTTATCAGAATCCTTAGTTCTTTGGCAGTTTTTGTTGATTTGCATTTGTTCAAGAAAGTGATCTTATAAAGCTTGTCTCTGTTTTCATTTATAATGCAAGCACTATTACTGAGTATGTCATTTGCACATCCTTTGCACTGAGACAAAGTTGTTTTCTAGTTTTCTGCTTATTCTTTACAATTAAAGTGTACCAGTTTCTTTTCTGATCTTAAAACTTTTCCCCAAATTAATCTTGTTGAACTTTTGTTCAGAATACACCAGGTTTTTTGTCTCTTGTCTCTACTTAAGTTGAGTTTTGAGTAGTCAGGTTTCTATAAGATATTGTTATTATACCATTTTTCTATGATTTTTTCTATTGTTTTTGGCATCAACAGATATAATAGTCTGCCGTATCAATCTGGAATTGGTTCTTTACTTGTTCCCTGAAGAAGTTGAATTAATCTCCACTCTTTTAGTCTCATGGTTCTCTTCTCTATAATCTGATCTAGATCTATTAGTCTATTGTTGCACAGAGATAAAATAGCTTTTCTATATTCTTCTTTTGATAGATATTTCTGAATTGGATTGTTTTCTTTTTTCCATTCAAAGATTTTATCCTATTTCCAGCTTTGAAAAGTTATTCCTAGATCCTTTGCAATTTTGAGTATTTGTATTTAAAAGTTATCTTTGTTCATTATTTGATCTATTCTTTTACAGTTGAGCAAGTGTTGGGGTTCCCAGTATTTTAGCTATGCCTGTTTAAGCCTGATAATTGTTGTGAGACCTGATGGACCTTTATCATTTAGCCTATTATAAAAAACTGTAACTTGGCTTTCTCTTTGTAGTATTCATATATTTTTGAGGCTATAGATTTTAGGGTGATGAACTATACTATTAGGCATCGATTTGCATAATGTACTTTTGATCTTGAATAGTTTTTGAAATCTGGTTGTTAGGTCATTGCATGTTTTCTATGATAATATACTATACTACATTTGAAATTCTATTCTTGAAATTAGGATTCTATTTAAGATATAAAGGGCCTGTTTATCTATTACTTTTTTCTTTTTCAGTGTTCTAATTATCAAATCGATTTCCCTGCGAATTTTCTCTATTATTTCTACTGATGTTTTTGATTTCTTGTTTATATACCTAGAAATCTGATATAATTATTTCTATTTAAATCTTTAACCTCTTCTTTGTTTATTCCAGCTTTGATACTTCTAGGATATTGGCTAGGGTTGTTAATAGTAATAAGAACTGATTTACTACTATTAATCTGGAAGTCATTGGCTTTGTAAAAAGTTCTTGCTGTTTCTAAAATTTGTTTCATATCCTTCTTTGATCTAGTTATCCATGTAGTATCATCCATGAAAGCTATTTCAGCATGTCTGGATTCTAGCTTTGTTCTTTTTTTTTATCAAAATTGAGATTCCACTTGACTAACATTGTGTATTCTTTGTCTTTGTCATTTTGAATTTTGCATAATAAAGGATCATAGAATATTCTTCATAGTAGTGGTGAAATAGTTTCTTCTTGATATATATCATCTCCTGCTACTATTGATTTTGTTAAGTCATTTTCATATAATATCTTAAACTCTCTATTTGTAAAAAGGCCCATAATAATTTTGATGAATCCTGCTGAAATTTTGATTCTTTTCATTACCTTTTGTAACATATCCAAACTTATAGTATTATATACTTTAACTGTATCTTGGAAGAGTATCCATAATTCTTTTTTATTTTCTCTGGCTTCCTCACAAATATTATTCAATACTTGAATATGTTCTGCTATACTTTCTTTAGGTAGATCTATAAAGTTTGGACCCTTCAGGATATTATATATTTTGCAAATATTATTTAGTCTATTAGTAAGGATTTTTGTAAAACATTTTCAAATAACTTCCAAAAGAACAATTGGTCTTGTGTTTTGTAATTCACAATCCCATATTTTTGACTTGACAATTGGATAAATGTAACTTTGTTTCTATTTATTAGGAGTAGTTTCAAGTTCTAGAAACTTGTTCAATATCCTTTAAAGATATTCTTTACCTTGGATACTTAGTTTCTTGAGCATTTTATAAGATATTTGTGATCTACCAGGAGCTTTATTGTTTGATAATGTTTGTAGAGTTTGCTAGAGTTCTTCTTGGGATATAGAAGTTAGAAGTTCTTCGTACCATATGTGATTGATGTCTATTCTAGGTTTATACTCCTTTTTTCAATCTTCAGTCAAATAGTCAAAATTAGTGCTTCTTTTTCTAAAGGCTTCTTTATAATATTTTTGAAGTTTTTTTTCTATTTTTATTTTGTTTGTTGTAATGTATTCTTGTCCATTGTTTATAGTTTTCACTTTATCTAAGACTATTTTGATTCTTTCTTATCTAAAATTGAGTTGCTCATTTTTTGTTAATTGTCTCTGAGATTGTCACATCTCCATTCTAATGTTTTTTTAATTTCTTCTTTTGTTTTCTTACTTTTTTCATTTTTGCAAACTATTTTAAGTGTTTTAATTGTATCCTGAATTTCTTTTTGAATTTTTGACCAGGACATGTTCTCTATACTATATTGTAGATATAAGGTATCAATTTGAAATTCAGAATAGTGTTTTTTGTTATGTTCTTGTATCACTAAATTGAGGATCTGTATGTTTTCACATGCTTTGGTCAGCTTTGCTTTTCTAAACAATGTATTGAGTTTAATGGCTCTTCTATATTTAATGAATTCAGGTCTCAGTCGATATTTATTTTCCTAATTTGAGCTTATTTTCTTGATTGTTAATTTGGAGAAGGCTGCTGATGTTATCTGGTTTTCAAAGCATTTCCATATTTGATTTACCCATGATTTTATTGATGTCTTGTTTGATTCATTTTCTAGTAGTGACATTAATTTTGTCTTGAATTTATGATCTACACTTTCTTGATACTTTTTCCATTGTTCTTCTGTGGATCCTTTTATATCTATTACTTTAATGGTCTTATTGGATTGATACGAGATCTCACTTCTTGAGAAAAGGTTCTTATCTTACAGTGTGACTTTTAATATTATGTGATCACTTCCTATTATATCTGATATATTCTTGTTTTCAAAGAGAATTATTGGGAATTGTGTCATACTATGGAATATCCACAAATAATTAATTCTACTTTGGCTTGTGGCATTTTGTCTAGTAGGTAATTTGTTTTTCTCTTCCCAGGTTGCCTGTATATCAATAAAGTCTCCATCTTCAAGAAAAATAAAAAGTGAAATTTCTGATTTCCATAATAGTCTAAATGTTACCTTGAATATTAATGTTCTGTCTTTTATGGGATTATATGCTACATTGAAGTCTCCTATTATGATTAGATAAAATCTTTTTTCTAGTTTTTCTTGAATTAGTTTCTTGACTTTATTTTGATACTTTTGACTTTTTTTTTTATTATTTGGTAGATAGACCTGTACTATACAGGTTTTGTTTCATCTTGCCCAAAAGTTGGTTGCTATTATATATCCTTCTTATTTTTCGATTGATGCAATTTTCTTTTCTAGATCTTTTCTTATTAGCAAGCTGACTCTTGCTCCATATGGGATCTCCTCATTTATACTGAAATAGTGTTTATAAAAGGATTGATTCTTTAAAGCTCATTTGCCATTGATATAAGTAAGTTTTGTTTCACTTAATCCTACTATACCTATTTCTTGTTCTTCTATTTCTTTTAATAAGCTTTATTGTTTTGTTGTATCTGTTATGTCTCTTATATTGTGTGAGCCTATTTGAATTACTCTACTTTCTATTGTATATATACTATCTGTGTTATCTATCTTTGTTTCTACTTTTCCTATTTTATTTTTTTATTTTTTTTGAAATATTGTTTTTTGTTTCTCTATAAATATATCTAATTCTTCCTGTTGCTATTGCTTTATTTTTGTTGTCTTTATTCTTGTTATCTGGTCCTCTTTTTGAGTTGTGTTATTGGAAGGACAGGAGGACCCACTGCCTTCTGTGTAGGTTGTTTCAACTGGTGTGCCTTTCAGAAGCAACTTGCTCTCCTTCCTCCTCTTATCTTAACTGATGAATGGTTTTCTGTTTCTAGTTTATATATTCTATTATTGAGTCTTTCTAGATTTTCTAGAATCAATTGCAATGGTTCTTGCTATATACTATCATATTCACTACTAATGTTGCCATTGGGGTTCTTTCTATATCTATTCTGTTGTCTCTCCTTTTAAAAGTTTAATAGTGTTCTATTGCTTTCAGTGGCTGGATGTCTTGAAATGAAACTTCTGGAAGTTTGCATCCTTGTGCTTCTTATTCTTTCATTTTCTTTGTCTGTGAATTCTCTTGAGCTAATAAACTTCAGATCAGAATCTGAATTATTGTTAATTTCGATGATTCTTTTCTGGGTTACTCTTAATATCTTGTTAATTGGTCTGTTCCATTCTTCCATGTCTAAATCTCTTGAGGAGATTATGTGATCTTTAGTATATTTTACACTTCATAATAGTCATAACCCTTGTAGAAAAATATGTCTGCATGCTTTATTTAGGTCTTCTTTGCTTTCAAAACATATAATTGTAAAGTTGCATTTTTGCAAAGTACGGGAATCATTTGATATATAACAGGCTTTGACTTTTGTTCCTCCTACTGCTCTAGTTACCAAGCTTGAGTATGTTTTATTTATTCTAAAGAGTCTTGCAGAATAAGTATTTTGTTGGATTATAATATCTATGATATTCCTATCTAATAGCTTTGCTTTAGTGAAAATTATTTGAGCCATTTTTGTTCCTATTGAGGTCATCCAAATATTTTCCAAGTTGATATTAATGTGTTTGTGTTTTTTGATATACAGTATGCTCTCATTTTAATCTTGTCTTTTTGATAGTTATATATATTTAGATTTTTATTTCACTATATCTCTTAAGATACTCTTTTGATTGAAATCGGATTGTTTTTTGATCTATGTCTATCAGACTGATATAAAAGATCTCTTTACTTTCTTCTGGTATTAGCTTCTTGAAGAATTTTTTTCTATCATTTTGTTGAATTGGTTTTTTAAGTCGTGTATCCTTTTCTTTCCCATTAGAGTTCAGTTATTGAATACTAAAACTTTCTTCCTTACGGTTTATTTCTTTTATGCATTTTAGCAGATTTTCATCTTCATTAACATAGAAGGTTAACTATTTGTTACCATTCAGAAATTATATATATAATAAGTTTCTTTGTCTTACTGGTAGTTTTAGTAGACCACTCATGTATGCAAATGTTTCTTCTTTAGTATCTCCTAGGACATTGGCTGTCATGGTACCAATTTTGTAAGTTCTCTTTTTAGTTATGTAATAGGAATTGTTCATTGACACTTCTTGATAGTTTCTGATAGAGTAGGTATTGAGTTCTGTGATGCTTAAACTCTGTACTTTTTCACGAATTTCCTTCATTATTAGATCATCCTTCTTATTTATATAGGTTATTGTCTCAATTTTTAATATTTGTTCATTATCTAAGTTTATAATAATTTCCATGAACTGACAAATATTTTGTTTTCCCTTGTTATAATTTCCTTTAACAATATTTAAATATTTGTCTTCTAGAAACTGTTGTTGTAGATCTTCTTCATTTCTATTTTCTTGTTACCAAAGGTATATAATATATTGTATTAGGATGTGTTCTTTATAAAAGGTTGCTCTATCTACTCCTAATATTTTAGTAATTATACTATCTATAACTATGAATGTTTTTGGTAAAGGTATATGTCTATAGTTAATACTTACTTGTTTCTTCTTTCTGCTGAAGTAACTGTTGTGTTGTCCACATTTCACCTTTCTTATCATGTTGTTTGATCATATTAATTAAAATATCTAATATCTTGTCTTCTCTATTTTGTACTATTTGTAGAATTGTTTTGATTTTATCCATATCTATAGTATCGATATTGTGAGTGTTAAATATATATTCTATTTTGTCACATGATAGCTGTCTAAATATTTCATGTGTTTTTCTTATTTATATTTATCAGTATTCTATATTTAGACTACAGATTAACTTTTGTGTTGTTGTTGTTTATATGTATCTGTTTAGATAATACAGAAAATCTTGTTGTGTTGTTTTTAGTTGTTTATTTGTTTACATTGGTAATTCTATCCAAATTTAAAAGTTGTTACCATATTTGTGTAGAAAGTCGATCAATTTGTTTGGACAACAAAGTGTACATGTATATGCTTATTTTTTGTCTTGCTTTTACGTGTTCATATTTGTATAACAAGATTTGGGATAAGTATGTTGTTTTGATAGATATGTACATTTAAACTATCTTGTCTTTAGGAAGCTTTGATATCCTTCTGAGCCTTGATGTGATAGAAGCAACTTGATTTATCGAGTGGGTTTAGTTGTTTTTTAGATTCCTTATAGTATCAAGAAAGGTGTTAACCTGCACTGGCCTGGTTATAAGCTATGTGAAGTCGATATTGGCTCCCTTTTTCTGATTATGAATCAGGTTTCAGGTTTTTTTTTCTTTTTTCTAAAAAATTTATGAAAAAGAAGTAAAACAAGTTAGTAAAACAATATATACATATATCCTTGATGTTTCTGGAAAGTTTGATGTATATAGTTGAGAGTGTTGTGAGTGTTTAACAGTTGGTCTAAGGTTTTGGATTTCTTTCTTGTGTATTTAGACTGGTTCACTTTTTTTCAAGAAAATTATCAAAAAAGGAAGATCAGCGGAAAGAGTTTTTTTTGCTTAAAATTTTCAAAAATTTGTAAAACAAAAATAATTTTATTAATTTTAATAATAAAAACCTTTAAAAATTTTTTATTTTAAAAAATTTCACAAATATTCAAAGTGATAATAGGTATATTAAAATAAATAATTATTTAATAAATATTCGTTATATTTACCAAATCTTGGAATTATATGAACTATATTATTTATTGCTCCTATATCTACTAAATTATATATATTTGTTAATTTAAGATATGTGTATTTATATATATATATAGAGTTTTTTTTTTTATTTAAAATCAAACCATTGTACTAATATTAATCAAAGTGAAGGTCTTTGAATTATTTCGCAATGCTTTAATATTAATAAAACCTAAAAGTATATTAACAGATCCTATCATCTATCATATAGTTACAAAGTTCTTCAGAATTTATTTTAACCAATACATTACTAAACTATAAGATATTATGATAATTATTAGATGCCTGGATAATACTACTATTTTTTATTATAATTGTTTCAAAAATTGTTAATATAAAATTATTTATAGAAGTATTTGAAGAATTAAAATAAAGTTTTAAAGAGTTTTCAAGATTTTCAAATCCTAGTATAAAAGTTTCATTATTCTTTGAGGGTTTTTGAAGTATTCCACTTATTGTATTGTTTAAATTTTTTGAATCAAATTCTTAAAGTTTATTTGAAAATATAAATAATTTTGGAGTTGTTGAAAGATTCTTGGAGCTTTGCGAAAATTTATTAATTATTAAATTTCTTCAATTCCATATAATATAAAATGATATTAGATATTTTAAAATTTGTTAATCTTATTACGAACTTACTTTTTGCATTAGTTGATCTTCGGTATTTTTTTTATTACTTAAATGATATGGTTGTTTAACATATTTTTTGTGAAGACTTTCATAAGTATCTGAAGTAAATCTATTTATAACTCCATATTTTCGAATAAATGGAACTATGTGATATATCCATGAATATAATTTTAAAAGTTTTAATTGTGAAGTTGAAAAGTTTTTATAAATCTTTGTACTCAAAAATTTATAGATTCCTATTATAATATATATTTTAGAAATTTTATAACATAATTATATAAACAATTATTTCATATCTCAAATTTTTTTAAATCACATTCAGAGAACTCCTCATATCTACTAATAATATATATTTCATTTTATTTTTGATAAATTATTGATAATTCTTTGATATCTACATTTTATATATTTTCACCACATATGTTATCTATTACAAAAATCATAACTTTTATTAGATTTTTATATTCATCTGCAATTAATATTGCAATAGATTGAATGCCATGTAAAAAAATCTTTAATCCTGAAAATCTTGGAATTTTTGCAAGTCTTCAATCCATTTCATCTAATAGTGAGAGACCTCAAAAATCTTTTAATAACTCTTGGATATATTCAATTTGATA
>CAJVPT010002590.1:0-17262 GCA_910592055.1 Acaulospora colombiana
TTGAAGTTATACTTCAAGTTGTTTTAAGGAAAGTATTAAAACTTTATTAGCAAGAAAGTATAAAAACTTCTTGCGAATATCTTTTTTGTGTGTGGTCAAAGAATCAGCGGAAAGAGTTTTATTTTTTTTTTATTTATTATAAATGAAGATTTTAAATAAAATATATATAATATTGTTTTTTTTTTTTTTTTTAATTCACAATCATATCACTTTGGCATATCTTTATTGAGATATTGAGAGATACTAAAATATTTTATAGATTTTTTTATAAAGCGATTAACTCATTATTGTATATTATTAGTTAAAGGATTATATTACTTAAAAAATATAAGGAGTTCACTAAACTAGTTTGAACTAAACAAAACTAAGTCTAAATTAGGTACTCTAAGTCTAATTTAGAGAACAATATTATGCTTTCCTACTAGCTTGATATAGTGCCTCTAAGTCAACTAGAATCATTACTAACAGTTTATTATTGTCAATTATTTCAAAAAACAATAAATTACTAAAGTATGGTACTGGAAAAAGAGAAAAAAAAAAATAATTCAAAGCCCTTCAAAAGGTTTCTGTTTTATTTCATAATTTTCTCTTGAAAGGGGTTTGCCTAATTGGAATATTCTTTAAGTTTCATAATATTTGAGGAACTTATCTATTCTTGAAAGTAACTTCAAGAAGAATATTTAAGAAACTTATTCTTCTATCAATATATAGATTTGCTTATCACTATTGGAACCAGTATTATATTATAGAAGAGTTTGCCTGATCGAGATAAAAAAATCTTTTTATGAACTTTGCTTGATTAGAATAGAAGCTTGGATACCTCAGCTTTTATTCAAGAAAGTCTTTTTACTACTTGAGGAACTTAATAAGAGATAGAAATTGGATTTGTTTATTTACCTGTCATTTACTTTTTGATATTATAATTGTTTTTTGAAGATCAAATATATATAATTGGAGAAGATACTTTTTCTAGAATTTTCTTTTCTAAATTATCAATAATGTAATGAGATATATGAGTGTGAATAATAGAAGCTTGTTTACATTTCAAAAACTAATATATTTTGTGTCAACCAATTATCTTTAATGAGAATTTGTGCTACTTAAAATTTAGGGTTAAATTGAGATAGGTAAAATTCTTCAAAAAACTATGAAAGTATGAGCTTTAAAAGGATCGTGATAGTTGAAAAGAAAAAAAATATGCCTTTTTACTGCAAAAAACCTCTATAAATCTTTTACTTTAAAGGTCAGATAGATTTTTAGATACTTCACAATCAGTTCTTCTTCCTTTGTAAACTTTCTTATTGTTGGTATCAAAGGTATTACTTGACTTTTCTTGATCACCAGGAGTCAAGTTTTTGAGTGAAGAGATTTGTAAACAATAAGGGAAGAGTCATAATAACTCTTGAAGTAATATTTCAAGTTGTTTTAAAAAAAGTATTAAGACTTTATTAGCAAGGAAATATAAAAATTTCTTGCAAACATCTTTTTTATATATGGTCAAAGGATAGTAGAAAGTGTTTTTTTATATATAAAAATATTTTGAATAAATATTTTCTTAATTATTTTTTATTGATATTTTTTTTTTTTAAAAAAAAAAGATATTTCACTTGAACATATCAAGTTAAATATAATTGATTACAATATATTTACTGTATATATTTTTAAGTATCTATTTTCTTTATTTTTTATGATTTTTTATATTTAAAAAAATAATTTAATAGTGACAAGTTATTATTAATAATAAATAGATTATAAAAATCTTTATTTAAAATTTTTAAGATCAAACTTAGTAATATTTGCTTAAAACAAGTTCATTAGATATATTAAAATAGTTTAGTTTAATATATATTTTATATATATATACAAATATATTGTACTTTAGATTTAAAGAATTGATAAACCTATAATCTAATATGCTGTAGTTATGGGTTGCTTTTACAATTGCATAAACAATATTTTACTAAATATAAAGCTATTCATCAAGCATTTATAAAATTGATTTTGATTTTTTTTACTCAAATTATCTATATTTTTACTTAACGATAATTACGTCATAGAATGAACAGTGAAACCTAATCTATTAAAAAAAAAACAACTTGTATTAATTATATTATTACGGCATTTTACTATGTTAGTGTTACATTTTCCACTGTTTACTATTGTACTTTTAGGTTATGACGGTACATTATTAGAAGTATATCTAATAATGAAATGCGTTTATGTGTAAATACCTAAAATGTCTAAAATACCGTACGTTTGTACTTACGCACGCTAAATTATTCTCAATAACAAATAAAACGAATTTGTTAAATTGCGGAGTTTGTTTATGTTTTCACGTGAGTCCAAGTTGATTTGTTTGTTACATCAAACATTTCGATTGGTGTCCTGTCTCCGAATATAAAAGATGTTGAAACACCCTTTCAGACATCGTCAACGTTATGTCTTCACCCACATTGAACAGCGACACTCTGATACATGTGTTGGACTTTGCAGACCAGGGTACACTTCATTCATGTCTCTTTGTGAGTCGTTCAATTTACCAACTGGCACTTCCCAAACTATGGCGTTCTCCGCGGTTTCTAAAGTTCCGAGACGTAACGGCTTTTCAACATTGTCTGCAGACGAAACCTTGCTTTGGGAAATTTGTTAAAGACCTTTGCTTCAAAGAACTTGTGTACTGTAATTATCTTGATGACAACCTACTGATCCAATTGATAAAAAGTTGCAATTGTCTAACGAAACTCGACCTCAGCTTTGCCGGGATGATCACAGATGCTGCCTTAATGATCATATCCCAATATTGCCCTCAGCTCAGCAGTATCTGTTTGCGCGAATGTCGCACGTTGACCAATGATTCGATAAACGCCATCGCAAAAAGCTGCAAGCGACTTGTCTCCTTAAATTTCGAAATGTGCCTCAACATCACATCCTCGGCTTTCGAAGTCCTGACCGCCAAGCACCGGAGTCACCTGAAGAAATTGAATCTCACTTTGTGCAAGTGGGTTAAGGATGACATGGCATCGCTCATCTGTCAATTTCATTCTCTCTATAAGCTCAATCTCACCAATTGCGTGGAGATTACGTCCAATTTTCTAATGACCCTTGCACCGAATGTGCCAAACCTAAGTGCACTTCATCTGGGTGGAGTTTTAAGGGTCACGGACGATGGAGTTATTCGAATCGTCGATTATTGTCCAAATTTGCGTGTCCTCGTTCTTTGCGGATGTAACATTCACGATAGAACCTTACACCATATCGCGAAAAAGCTAAAATCGCTTGCCAAATTAGATGTCTCTTTTTGCATGAATCTGACGAGTGACGTGCTGCGCATTTTGCAAAACATGAACATTGCGAAATTAAAGTACGGAGATTTCATGGAAAATGCGGCAATATCTCCAGGGTGATTGTCTGACACGACGATGGTCGAGCTACGGTGATTCGTTACCCTTACTGCTACAACAAAGTCGACATCGAATTTATTTTAACAATCTTCTGTCATAAATTCAATCGAAGATTACATCGGTATGTTTGGTTTGTGTAATAAACAATTTGGTTCCACCGTTTCTCCGTGACGTGCACGGACCAAAAAGAAAAACAAAAAATCAACAAAAAAAGTCCCGGAAATTCCCTGGACAGGGCATCCGGACTTGGTTTTAAATTATTTTCGATTTAAATCGAATCAATAAAAAATTATGAGGGCAAATTGCCTTCTCATTCAAGTGTTGTGCTTGCTGAATAAACAATTGTGATATGGATGATAGCAAGTGCGCCTTAAAACTAAAAAATCAATGTTTGATGTTGTTGATGCACTGTACAAATCGAATGATTGATTATCTTGTTCAATTGGCCTCGAGTTTTGTTCGCACGACCCTTATGTCAGCCTGTCACCCATCTCTTTATCAGACCGGTGTACGACATCACAATCACAGTGACCATCCACCCCCTCGGCATTCCTAATCCTCTTCAACATTAGTAAGACATTCCAAGCGTCTATCGAAATTCGCCAACTCAGTTGTTGCGTCCTTGCAATTGTCAAGATTTTGACAGTTCTATGTCTGAACGACAAAAAAAAAAAAAAAAAAAAAAAAAAATGAAATGAACATCATAACCGAGTTATTCGATAGCGTTCGAGGAGGGCTGGTGATTTACACCTCGCATGATTTTCTTACGTGAAAGACATCATCCGAGAGGACTCGCCGCCGTCATTCTATTCATCTTCGTCTCTTGAAAAATATCACGACTCCCGGGTTCAGAATCTCACTTTGGGATTATAACGATGGTACCCTCCAGATGCGCTCACATAACTCACTAACCTTTGACTTCAAGTGACTCCGCAAGGACCTGATCATATTTGCTTTGCAAGAGAATATCCGCGAAACATCAGATGTCAATTGTCGCAGGCGGAAGAACTCCTCCATCTTGGCCTATGCTCATCGTCCGTGAGAATTCACCAATTCGTCGACACCGCTGCTACCAAGAGCCTCCCGAAAATGTTTGTGCTTCTGCGCGCCGTCTTCTCACAAGCAAGTAACTTTGTGGTAATGACAATAGGATCGATGGGGCGAACGAAGATCCTAGATTCGCATCAGTAACCTGAGGTGCAATAGCGTATCGCTCCCTTGGACAGCTTCGATCGTGCTCACCCTTCCGGTCGGATGGTTGCGTGCTGATAATATGGGTGGAGATGGTGCTTGCGAGGAGAACCGCAGGAAGCACCTCTTTTTTTTTTTTTTTTTCTGATTACGTATTATGTATGCATGACGCCAAAAAAAACGCGTCATGTGCATTCCGTATATAATTGAGGGATCATCTCTCACCATACATACAGTATATGTAGTGTACAGTATATATACTGTACGTATATATGTGCATAACCCAAAAAAAAAATGGTTTTTTTTTTATTTTGTCACTTGACAGAATTGATGGCCCCTACATTGTTAATTTTTTGCAAATGAAACAGTTTAGAACGGTTTTTCAGCAAGGGAATTAACCCTTTAAAGACATCAGGTCATTCTAATTTATTATTACATGTACATACACGCATTGTATTCTCATGTCATTAATGTCGTCGCCCCTTCAAAACGTTTTCTGGTTCTCACGGATTACCCTTTCCCATTAATCCAAAAGAATTTTGACCATTGTACATGTTTCTCCAAATATGAGTTTCATTGTAAAACCCAGGAAATCAAATCGCCGATCCGTTCTTTTAAAACTTTGCGCTCAACGAGATTTGACCAGTATTCGGTCCGATGATCTATTGATAAACCCCACAAAACTGTAAAGTCGAGGAGACGATAACTTGCCATTTAGGGATGACAATGCAGTGGTGTTAAATTTTTACTATTGTTCAAAAAAATTTTTTTTTTCGACTCGTGGCTTCAAAGAAAAACTCGTGAATTCGGTTTCCCTTTGGACCGGCTGAGCCTAATGTCACGAAAGTAACACGATATCTTTTCTTATATTTGGAAAATCATTGCCGATATGGGAAAATTTTTTTTTTTGCGATAAATAAATAAAAATATTTCCTTCTTCTTTCCTCCTATTAACCGACGACCGTAGTTTTGGACGTAGAATATGTAATTTCTCCGCGATTTAGGCTTCACCTAGTTTACCGGGTATCTCGGTGATTTAATAAAGTTAGAGTTTTTCCGCACGAATAAAAGGAAGAAAATTTTTTCTCCCTTTATTCTCGATGCTAATGAAAGTGACGCGTGTATAAGGAAACCGGTCAGCACGATGGCGAAGTGAAAAGTATGAAATCAATGGCACATCCGTAGATTCATACCACATTTAACTTCTGTACATGCAGAATATGCAGACATGGCACATAGTTTGCACATGCTGTCGTACTGAATTAGAATGAAAGCGTCTTCTCATTAACTGTTGATTGATCATCTCCTCATCTTATGTAACGTCCATTTATCTTGATCTGTATCACAACTTAAATAATAGAATTCGGTTAGAAACGAGAGTATAAAGTAATTTGATTGGTTTTTTCATTTTTAGTAGTACCCTTCGCTTGTGAGCGCCTCTACTCCAAACTCCCGCTTCTCATAGTAGTGAAAGCTTTACACTTGTTTCATAGGAACGGAATGCATACTGACCCACTGAGACGTAACTCTCGTTTCCGCAGAGACGCGCCATTCCGAGAAAGGCCAAAGGTCACCGCCGCAAGGTCAAATCAACCAAAGGAAGCATTATGCGAATCATGCAAGATTATGCATTTGAATGTTCAAAGAGTTGGTAGCCTCGAGTTGTGTCCCTATTGTAAGGCACTCTTCGACGACGACGGCACCTTCCGCTTTAAACGTGGCGGTCAATACGGTTTCGAACGTTACAAACGCGTGAAGGTCCTGTGCCACGACGGCGTGTGGTATTCGGCCACGATGGTGGACTTTAAAAATGGTCGAATTCGAGTACATTATGAGGGTTGGAGCGACAAGTTTGACGAATGGATACTGGCGGGAAGTAAGAGGATTAAGGACATGACGTTGGAAGAAATGTTGGAAGAAAAGAAATTCTCGGAGAATATTTGTGACAGTAAAATTGTCAATCATGATAGTGGCAATAGTAATGTTACCGAGAAAATTGTGGAAAGTGAAATAACATTCAAATCACTGAATAAGAAGAAGTCGCGTCGGAAGAGAAGCATTAGCAATCTCTCCAATTCTTCCACCTCAAGTCTCACAAGTCTTTCGGACCTTTCAAGCGACAGCACCTCGCAATCCGACGTTCCACCAACCACACAGAAGAATGGCAAGGAGGACATCGATTCGGACATTCGGAGTCAACAAAGTGAATCATCCGATTCGCTGGGCACGTTTGATTTGAGTGACTTTTACGTAGGACGTAATACCAGGCGTAGTTTACGTAACGACAGATTACTCGATAACTCGGACATTTTCAATCGGCTGAAGGCTCAATTCAAACCGGGAACACAGATCGAAGCGCGGGATCGGCTAAAGGAATGGGTACCGGCCACGATAGTTGAGGCCAAGGGTTGTCGCGTTCTAATCCATTACAACGACGTCCCGGCCTTTTACGACGAATGGGTGGACATTAGCAGCGATCGACTGCGCGCAAGGTCGTCGAAGAAAGAGGAAACAAGCGTGATCAGGCATAGCTTCAGGAGTGCGTCGTGCCTGTCGGCAAGCCGAAAAGAACCAATTAAGAAAAAGATCAGATCAAAATCCAGCGAGGATTCCTTGTCGGAACTGGAGTTCATTGACGTCGATACTTTACCCGAAGAGTTGCCTGGTAAAGAAGAAACACCGATAATTAAGGAATCTTGTGTTGCATTTTCGATCATTTTGCGAATCAACTTTCTTTTTTTTCTTTTCTCTTCTCTCCTTCCTCGTTCGTCTTTTAACCAACAGTAAAACAAAAATGGTGCATTTATTGTAATCAATGTAACGTGATCATAAAACAATTTAGGTAGTGTTTCTTTATCATCGTCATTCAATTAGCGATGGGCGCGGTGGGTTCAATAACCGCGAGTCAAACTAATCGCCGTCCCACCCTTCCGTCCACCCACAGATACTATTGCACCTATTGTGAGACGCCATCAGAAGGAAACGACTACAAGAGCTTTGAATTGTGTGTGTGGTAAGTCGTGTGTCAGATGTCGGCGGGCTGGCATCCGGACAGAGGAGTCGTTGACCAAAATTATTTGGGTTTGCAGGTGTTTTGCTCATCAATTTCCAAGTTATCACGAACACCCACGTTGTTCGTTCGCCGTTCAATCGTTGATCGACGATGAAGCGATCAAAATTTCATCAAAGGGTGAAGTTATCAAAACGTTTGATAAGGACGTTTTTGACACAACCTATAGGGACCCTGGTTTCGATTTTCTAAATAACGATGTACCATTTGATAGTGACATGGGATATCTTTATCTTCAAGCGTGGAATTCGCGTAAGATCTGTGGTTTTTGCAATGATGACGACGGTCAACAGCTTGGCGGATTCATTGGGCCACAACCTTTTATCTCAAACACTTATACGCGTCACGGCGAGAAACAAAAGTTATTCTGGGTCCACCACGCTTGCGCCAAGTATTCACCCGAGGTCTTTGTCACAAAGTCGAGCGAGTGGTATAACGTGACATTGGCCTGGAAGAGAGGTCGTGGCATGGTGAGTCTATTATTGTTGTAGGATCTTTCTTCCTCCTCGCTTGCGATCCGGTCGCTTACATCCACTGCTCGTGCCCTGCTTGTTTCCAAAGAAATGCGGGAAGTGCAAAGAACGGGGGGCCACAATCGGCTGCTTCGAACCAAAGTGCGCAAAAAGCTACCATCTCCCTTGCACTGATAAACCACTTTCTCATTTTGAGATGGGAGTGATATTTTACTGCCCGGCCCACGAAGCTCGCTACGTTCAAAAAGGTTCGTCTTCCACTTTCGTTTAGATCTGCGCAAAAATTTGAAAATCGAAACGTTAGCATAACGCCTCTGAAAAATCATCATCCTCCCGTTAGAGATGTACAACGAGATTTATAGGTGTGACGTTTGCTCTTGCGAACTCCAAGCGGACAAATGGTGGACATGCAAGCCATGCGAGTCAAACTTTTTTTCCTCCTTTGATCTGTGCCCACAGGTACAATGAGAAACACTTGAAAAAGCGTCATTCTATCTTCTCTCAAATGCAGCATATCTAACCCACTCAAAATGATAACGTGTGACGCGACCAGTGCTTTGACGAGAGATTCCCGGAGAAACATCAACACGGCAAGGATGAATTCGAAGAAACCTGTATGCAGGCGAATCAAACTTATTTCATTTTCTTCTTTATTGTGCGGCGAATGATCAATTATTAATCACGTTGATGACGGTATCACGATAGCCGTCAAGAAAATTAAGGATGAGCAAATCACAAAGCAAGCCGCAATTGCCGTAGCAAGTCAGAAGGCTCGAAGTTCAGGTCAGTAGTCGTTGTCGACTCCGAAAATTGAGTCGATCAAAAAGTGAAGTGGCCTACTTATAAGTTGCAAACGTTTTTTCAGGGGTGCGTAAGAAATCCAAGAACTCGCTTTCCGGGAAAGGAGGTAGAGTCCAATGTTCGTATTGTTGGTCGGAGGAATCTCCTCGTTGGAGGAAAGGTATGGTAGTCTATTTCAACGAAAGTGGTCACTTTGATGTCATCGACTACAACGAAAGGTTAATTGTCGGCAGGATACAACGGAGTGTTGATGTGCGAGGACTGTTTCGAGTTGGTGTTGGTCAACAATACCTCCGGAGAATCCGTGTTAGAGGCCAACAAACTTATGGTCACAAGCGAAGATTACTCCTATCGGCCATACCTCACGAGGAACTCTTGTTCGGACGCGAAGTTCGACAATTCGGAATCGCAGGCGATGTATCTGGATACTTACGAACCTGCGGAGAATCAACTATTTTCTTTGCCCTTTGATAGTTCATACTTTGATATTCCGGGAAGGGCACCTAGGTGTAAGTGGTTTTTCCAGAACCCCCGCACAACGATCTTTCTTTTAAACACTGATTTGCCATACAGGGGCCACACACAGTGGCACAGATTATCACGGAACGTGGTTGCCGCAGACAGTTCGAAGGTGAATTTCGCGTCTATTTGCTATCGCTATCCTAATTTATCAACAACAACCCATAAATCTGCAAAATCAACACAGAGCCTTACTTCGATTCACGAAGAAAAATGATAGAATCTTGTCAAACTTCCTCGGGAGAGGTCGGTTTCTTTTTATGCGGTATTCTCCTTGATGGTGAGATGCATAGAAGTAATCTATCTCGTTTTTCCTTATTACAGGGACTGATGCCATAGAGTGCTTCCTGCTTGGTCGAAGGTAAGCCATCGTTAATTTGTTTCGCGATTAATCATGAAACTTGCTGACATCCCTAATACACCAAGACTCGTCGGCATAGACATCAATCCTGTAAGTTTTTCGAAAGAATAAACTGATCTGATCGAGACGGTCACGGAAGCTCTGTGTTTTGTTCTCATCGTCAAATTCTTGTTTGATACAGGCTGCTGTCGCATTGTCTCAGAGAAATTGTTCGTTCGCAATTCCACCCAACCGAGGCATAACGGCCGAGCATCGACCAATAATCCTTCAGGGAGATTCCCGACAATTGACCGGCAATATTTTTGACGACGAATCGTTTGATCACATTCTAAGTCATCCTCCATATAAGAACTGGTATGTCTGATATTCATGTTCGTTGAGAGGATCCTCTAAACACGCCCTCCTGATGATACATTCGTTTCTTCTGTCGAAAGTGTCGAATACTCGACCCATATTGACGGGGACCTGTCCAGATTCGCGAATTCCAAAGAGTTTGCAATGGAAATGAGCAAAGTCATTAAGGAGTCATGGCGGTAAGTGATCCTTTGATGTTGATGCTTTATTGAGCCTCCAAAGTCCATCATAATCATAACACCGTAATCATCATTATAATCACAATCATCATTGCCATCATGATCACAATACTATCGTAGATTACTGAAGCCAGGAAAAAGGGTGACCCTTGGAATTGGGGATAATCGAGAGCATTGCTTTTATGTTCCGGTTAGCTTTAATTTATTCCGACAATACTTGGATCACGGTTTTGAATTGGAGGAGCTGGTAAATATGCGTTCGGATCGGGGGTGACTTGACTGCATCTTTTTTTTGAATGTACTTATTCATATGCAAAAAAAAAAAAACCTCCAATTTTTTATTGACAGGTTGCAAAAAGACAGAGATATTGCCAGGCATTTGGCTTGGGCACGTACCTTTGTGTGCAATATGATTTCCTGATGTTCACACATGAATTCATCGCAACATTTAAAAAGGTGGATCGAGAAAAAAATGACCGGATGTTGTTCACACCGGGTACGTTGCAGATTTCATAGAGTTGATGGATCGCATTTAAGGAAGGTGACACATTGTTGCTAACTCTTAAATGTCTTTTCCAGGTAATTATGATTTAGAAAAGGATGTCACTCTCACACATATACTGAGGGAAATTCCTATACTTCCCATATCGCGCAAGAGCGTTGTTATGGGCACAACGTGGACATTCAAACCCACGTCTTCACATAGTTTTGCACAGCTTTGTACATCGAGAATGGTACATCTATTATTTATGCATGTGATTTGTGTCGAGATCTGAGGTTAGGGTGGTTAATTAAATGAATGTGTCGCATGGAATTAGGTTGAAAGGTTTGGAAGAGATTTTGCCAATTGTGAGGAAATACAGATAAAGTTTAATAATATAGAGGTATGGTGGTGATAAGGTCTCGCCGATGTTGTGTTTCTTTTTTTTTTCTTGCTAACTTCCCAAAAATCTTTCCTCCCGCTACAGTTAAACACCGTTAATGAACACGAACACATATATCACAAAAATGAAGATGGTCAGTTCTTAATGTTAAGGAAAATAGTTATTGGCTCGGTTGGCAAATTTTTCTTGTAGATAATTCACATTTCCTCATTCAACAGACCAAGAGGAGAGTAACGACATGCCGGAGTACGAGCGAATAAGGCAGAAGAGAATTCAAGAAAATCAAAAAATGCTTCTTTCCTTGGTTGGTTGAGATTACTTATTTCATTATTAGTTAGCTCGATAACCCATGTCATTGATGTTTCGATCACTAGGGACTTAAATGCGACCTTGGCGAGGAATCCGATGACATATCACACCTGGAAAAATTGCTCAAGAGTAAACCGCTACCTCCTCCGACCCCAACAGCATTAATTATCATTCCACACATTCCCAACAATTTATTGACCGCGCAAGCTATCCCCCTTTATCGAGAGACTATCATGCGCCTGGCTCGTGAAGCATACGAGCGGCTACCACCGTCAGGCTTCCTTGTAATTGGTGGACAGGATGTCCGCACACCGGACGAAAAGCTATGGCCCCTCAGTATGCTTTTTATGGAAGATATTAATAATACGGTTGGGGAAGATAGAATGCCCCTGAAGGAGTTAGTGATCACGGTTCCTGAAGGATATGCAAAGGACAAGAAAAGGATTTGCTCAAAGGAAGATTACGTTGAGGAGAGGTGCATCGTGAACGAAGAGGAATCCGCAAATCAATTAGCCATAGTTCATGTGAGCATTATTTCATTTTATATGTTTAAATTTCTCGTATAGTGCTGGATGCTAATTAATATTTTATTTATTTATTAAAAATATATGTCTAGGCATGTTATCTTATATTTATGAAACTCAGATGATGGAATTTGATGCGTTTTCGTTGGTCCTAAACCTCGCCATCGAGGCGGCCCCACAGGATTATGATCCCAACGATAGATAAACCTTGTAATTGGGTTACTATTCAATAAATAGATAATAAAATAATTTGTATTTATAAGTTAGAATCTGTGGCCGCAGAGCAATGAATTCTAATAAAGGCAATTTCCCCCGTTTAACATACATACTGTATATACAAAAGATCGGCCATCCAAAATGGTTTAATTAATTCCTTTATGTCACGTGTTTCTGGATATGTGTCTCGTCAGCTTTTCGAGAATCGTGTCACTTATACTTAGACATTTGCCCAAATCGAGTTCTCTGGTTTAAGGATGAAAGTGTGATACATAACACACATACATGATTAATTAACACGTGGATTAAGGAATGCGCACGTGCATGACACGTCGTACGGTACATATACAGCACATACTGTATGCACGTACAGCAAGCAATACATACCTCAAATTTTCGAGATTTTCGACAATATCGTTTGCCAAACCCTCTGTCCAACCAATGTTTAAACTCTTAATCCTTCCAAATTTTTCATCGTCACCGCCATAAATTACAAATGGTTCGAGCCTCATTCCTCGCATCCCCAAGTATTCTATTTTTCTGCAGGATTTCACAATTTCCGAGACAAAGAGTGCACTTATGTGTATGCACCGGCCCATCTCCAGGTATCTCAAACTATTCAAATTGCTCGACGCGATCACGCGAGCGAAACCATTGGTCAACAATCTACAGCCAAGTACATTAATGGTTTGAAGTTGAGATAGCGGAGAGGAAGTAATGAAAGGAGTTAGGTGTGAATCGACAATCTCAAGCTTTTCTTGCTCGTCTAGTTTACTGAGGTCGAGGTGAACTATGTGAGATGCATAATTTATGTATTTTTTCGGTGAGGAAAGAACGGAAGAACATTTCTCGAAAGACTTGATATCATTGAACACGGGCTTTTCATATAATATTGAAATTGCGTCATTGAAAAATCGTTTGCACAGTAAAATTACGTTAGACAAATCGTCCTGGTCGAGATGTTCAAGGATGTTGACGAGAATGAGTTTTGGAAGAGCACCCAAAGACGCGGTCATGTTTGACGACGATTGAGAGAAATTTTCAAAGGTCAACCTGTCAAGTTGTTTACCCGGTGAAATTGGAGAAGGGGATGGTTTTTTGATCTATTTGTATGTTTTCGCTCTGTTAAGGAAGATCCTTAATTATCACGTGCGCTAATATCAAAGCGTCGAAGGTTTGTGTGTTATTGGCAGACCGTTGTACTTCTCTGTGATCATGCACGCAGAAAGATGTTGTGACGAGATGACAGAGATCTGAATTCCGGAAGGTCACAAAGACCACTCTGTACGCTTCCACAAGATCAACTTTTAACAAAGAAGAATCATTAATACCAAAATATTTACATTGTTTGCGCCGACTCAAAAGAGAGAAGAGCTCTGTTAAACCCCACATTCATCCCTCACAAACTTATTTTTATGGAGTCTTAAATGATGTGGTCACATGACACTTAAATTTGCAGTTGCAAGGGGTGTAAGATTAACTAACGTCTACGAATGGCTGGTGGAAGATCAAATAGGAATTTGAGATCTTTCAAGAGCTAAATTTCCGTTTGGGTGTAGAAGTGAAATGAAATCATTGTAAACTTGGAATTTCATATAACTTCTTGGTTCACATCATCTCCATACCAACATCATATCCCGCCACGACATTTTTTAAGGCGCCCGCCTACGTAAGAAGACTGTTTCTTTGTCATTCGCGTTGAATGTACATACGCTCGTTTAAGGAACAAAAACAAAGAAAAAAACCATACAAAGAAGAAAGAGTTTGTGCTCGGTGATAGTACGTGCGTGGGCTCTTTGTTTAACCATCTATGTGTAAAGATACGGAAAACTCGAAACGTAAAGGATCGACATGATATCGCTAATAGCACGAATGCGGTGACTGTGGTAAAAATCTTATTTAGTCCGGAAAAATCTATCTAAAGAGAGTCTTCCTCCGGGACCGTAGTAAAAAAAAAAGAAAGAAAGAAAAAAGCAACGGTTCATTTAGGAAAGGGAGTGCATTTACCGGAGAATCCATTAGAGGGCAAAAACATTTTATAGGGGTGCCTCTCTGTATATACCTTAATGCGGCTTCAATTCAACATTATTTTATTATGACACAAAAAAATTTTTTTCCAAGCCAATCAACACTTTGTTGAACTTCGGTATCACTTTGATCCTTCATATTGTTGCGGGCAGCTCCAGTCCGGAATGCGCCACGAATTGTCGCACGAAAATAAGTTATTGCACCCTCAAGTCGCCATAGTACAGCACTCCCTGTTATTCGAACCACAGCTTTAAATTGTTATTTTTATTAATAAAATTATTAAGACCATGTCTTTATGAATAGAAATCTTTAAAATTTTATTATTTATTTATTTTTTATACTATTGTATAGAGAACTTATTTTATTTATCCAAATGAAACAACATATCTTTATAACCATTTAAATAGCTCATTCATTCTTTATAAAAGAACATAATCCAATGATTCTTTTTAAAAACTTTTTTTATAACCTTTTTACACACGAAATCCTTTTTTTAGATTATTTACGGTCACATCAATCAAGTCAACCCATCAATTAAACAAAATATCGAAAAGAATTTATTCCTTTAATTGATTTTTAAATAAAAATTCAATAAATTTTATGCTATATCGGTACTTGATAATCATCCTTGTATTTAAAAAAAAATTATATTTCGAAATAATTGAAATCATTATTTTTTTGTATTGTTTAAAAATTTACTAGTTACTAGATACAAATCATCTTTTTAAAAGTATTTTATTATTATATATCTTTTATTATTCAAAACACTAGTTGAAAAATATCTATTTGATATAATGTTACTGATATAATATTCATTAAAAAAAAAAAAAAATTTATCAAATTAATAGTATAAATAAATCATCAATCTATTTTTACTATATAATTTAATATTTGTATTATACAGTATATAGTAATTTAATATAAATAAATTATTAATATATTTTTACTATATACTGTATAGTATTATAATTTGAATATTAATATTTTTATTATATGATTTAACTTTTTTTTTTAAAATCTACAACCATGCTATATAACTTAATCTTTATTTAAAGTTTATATAACTATCTACAATATTATGAATTTTTCATATAATGAATAACTTGTTATTGCACTGAAATACTCTAAATCAGATTTAAAAAACAATATTTCACTTCTTTAGAGAATTGATACACATCTCTATCTTTTAAGATTATCATCAACAATTTGTTATTGTAAATTATCTAAAAACTATGAATTGTTAAGTTAATAAAAAAATAAAATAAAAAAATAAAAAAATAAAAAATAATACAATTTAAGCTCTTTCAAAAAAGTTTATAACTAAATAACCTTTTTTCAAAAAAGATTTATTTGATTGAAATATTCTTCTTATTTCTATTTAAATCTTAGAAAAGATTTTCTTTATACTATTTATAATATTGAACAAGTCAATTCAATTAAGTTTATCTTAAATAAGTATTAGATTGGGATAGTTAAAAAAAAAACTCAAAAACTTTAGTTTCTAATCAAAAAAGTTTTTTTATCATCTAAGAAACTTAAAAAAGATAGAACTTTACAATCTATATTTTCTTGTTTTTTAATATTTGAAATATCTTTTTTGAAAACTTGAAACTTTTGAAAAAAAACAATTTTTAAAATATTTTTTCAATTATTATTAATATTATTAAAATATATAAATATAATCAATAGACATTTGTTTATATTCTAAAAACTAATTTATTTCATATTAATTAATAACTTTTTATAAGAATTTATGTTATTCAAAATTTAGGATCAAATTGAGATTGACAAAATTTTTCAAAAAACTATGAAAATAGAAATTCTAAAAAAGTTAAAACAATCAAAAACAAATCTTTTTATTATAACAGAATTTTTATAATCTCATACTTCAAAGTTAAAAAAATCTTTAAATACTTTATAGTCAGTTTCTCTTCTTTTGAAAGCTTTCTTACTATTAGTATTAAAAAAGGTACTTGATTTTTCTTAATTATCAAAAGTCAAGTTTTTAAGTAAAATGGTTTATAAACAAAAAAAGAAGAGTAGAAATGATTCTTGAAGTTATATTTTAAGTTGTTTTAATAATATTATTAGGATTTTATTAATAAAAAAATAAAAAAACTTCTTGTAAACATCTTTTTTATATATAGTTAAAAAATTGGTAATTTTATTTTTTATTTATTTTTTTTATTTTTTTTAACTTGCAACCATACTATATAGCTTAATCTTTATTGTGAAGTTTAAACTATCTATAATATTATAGATTTTTTTATATAATAACTAACTCATCATTGTACTAAAGTACTTTAAGTTAAGTCTAAGAAACAATATTTTACTTCCTTAAAGAATTAGTATATATTTTTTATCTATTAGATTTATTGTTAACAGTTTGTTATTGTAAATTGTTCATAAACTATAAATTATTAAGTTAAAGAGAAAGAAGATAAAAAAAAATAAGGAAAAAAAACAATTTATAACTTATTAAAAAAATCTAAAAAGAAAACAATCATCTTCTTAAAAGGGATTTACCTAATTGAAATAGTTTTCTTGTTTCTCTTAAGCCTCAAAAAAAATTCTTATTGTTATCACTTATAACATTTAATAAGTCAATTCAACTGATCTTTTATTTAAGCAAGTATTAGATTGGGATATCTTTAGAAAAGCATTTAAATCTCAACTTTTATTCATTAAAGTTTTACACTATCTGAAAAACTTAGGTAAGAGATAAAAATTTATAACCATATTACTTATCTCTTGATCTTTTGATATCATAGATGTTTTTTTTAAGGAACTTGACCTTATAAAGGATCTATATTTCTAAAACATTCTTTTTAATTACCAATGATATCATTAAGACATTTTTTTTTTTTTTTTTTTTTTAAGTCCAACTGACGGACAAATGCTTTATTGAGTTTTCAGTAGTACATTTGATTACATGAGCGATTCTTGTGACCT
>CAJVPT010002591.1:0-17256 GCA_910592055.1 Acaulospora colombiana
AGCCTTGGCAGGTTAGCCCCCACTAAAGGGGTGGCAACAAGCTGCAAGGTGAGTTCCTCCTAAGAGAGGTTATCTCTATTGAGTTTTGTTTAATAGTAAATTGGTAGTATATCCTAGAAATTTTCTTTGTAATAATACTGCATAAATACAAATAAAACAAGGCTGAGCCGGCATTCAAAAAAAAAAAAAAATAATAATAATAACTTATTGCAATTTATTATAGATATAACTACTACTATTTCTTAAGTGAACAGACCTAACTAGGACTGAATAGTTAATATACAATTATCAATAGTAATACTAGACTAGTTAGTATTGAGCTTATAAGATTTTTATTGTTTTACTAAGCTAGTTCTTTTTTGTATATACTTGACAAGATGTGTAATACTCTTTAATATTCTCAAATATTATTCACTCGGATCTTAAAAAAAGACATGTTGTTTTCTTTATTACTATCTGCAGTATTAGATCAATTTCTATTAATTGATTTTCAATTAAGCATAGTATTAGATTAGAATATCCTGAGCTAGGAGAGTAGGAGTTCTGGAGACTACCAAGGTAGAAAAATCGTGGGATATCTATAGTAGGCTAGATTAGAAACCTTTATTCACACAATTCTTTTAATAGTACAACTGTAAATCTTAGCTCTTGTTCAACAAAAAATTAGAAGTTCTATTTTTCTGCAACCTAATGTGTGATTAATCTTATTTCAAATGATTGAATATAACTTTCACAGAATAACTAGTAAAATTTAATCAAAAAGTAATTTTTGATTTTTATTTCTTAAGTGGTATTGAACTATAGACCTTGTAATTATGACCTGAAAGTACTATCACTGTACTATTTATTTACAGGTCTATTAAAATTATTATATATAGTTGTTACTTTATATTATTCTAAAAACCAATAAATTGTTGAATTATTATTCAAAGAAGAAAAAAAAACCCCAGTTTAATATTTTTTAAAAGATTTTATTCAAGTAAAAAATATTTTCTTAAAAGAAATATATATAAATAAAATATTCAAATAATTTAAAAAAACTTAGTTATTTTTTATATAGAAATGTTAAAAAGAATATTTGAGAAACTTATTCTTTTACTGATATTTTTTTTGATATTCTCTTATCTATACAAATTTAATTGCAAGAAAATACACTTATAATAGAGAAAAAACTAATAGCTAGTATTTTTTGAACCTTGTGACTTGCTACAGTTCACCCAATGGACAAATGTTAATATGCCATGATTCCACTAACACTAATATTTATATAAAAAAGTGAATTTAAATTAAAACTATTCTGTAAAGTGTTCTTTATGTTAGGGTTAGTTAGTTTTATATAAAGTTGATCAGAACTGAAGCCTAAGTCCCTTTTTTCCTGTTTTGCTTTTTTTCTGGTTTCTTCTTGTTTTTTTTGTTCTTGTTTTACTTTATCTTCTTGGAAATACCTTGTGACTTTTTTTATTTGATTACCAATTTATATATTAACTTTCTCATTTCTCATTTCTCATATCAGAACTATATTGTAGCTACCTTTATCGCAGTCTTTATGACTTTCTTATTTTTCACAATTTCTTCTACTATTTTTATAATTTGATAGGTAATTACTCCTCTGATAATGTTTTTTTATTCTATCTTGTTTGCTTTGTTTGTATCTTTTATTGATATTAATAATTTGAGTAATTGTTTTCATCTATTCTATATCCATTCCATTTGTTTATTGCCTTTTACTCTTGAAGTACATTTTTTGTAAGGAAGGTTATATACTTTTTCTTAAGTCCTATTTTATTTGGTTCATATGTAAAGAAGTGGAGATCTTCCTCTTTTTGTCTCTTGCAAATTATACAAGTTTGGCTCTTGTATAGATGTGATCTTTAAGTGTTAATATTTGTCAATGTTGGATGTTTGTCTAGTCATGTTTCCATTAGAAGATTCTATCTTTGTGATCCTTGTGATCAGTTTTAAGTAATATTATCTTGAATAGTATTAGTATTTGCATGGTCATGTTCCAGTCTATCTCCTTAGTCTTCTAATCTGAAAGCCATTTTTGATTGCATTTTAAAGTTCTTTACTTGCTTGCCTATTTGATTTTGAGAAGGGCTTTTTCTACTGTTTTTAAGAAGAGATCAATAAAAGACTGATTCTATCTTAGTAATATTATGTTACTAGTTGTATTCAGTTCCTGAATCTTGATTATGTCTTTATACTTGTTTATTAAAGTGATTGCTACTAATTTATTTACTGTTTTTTTTTCAGGGTTACCTAAGTGGCCTTAATCTTCATCCACATTACTGCAATGCTTTATACTGATATAAACTTATGTATTGTATGAACTAGATTCTTATTTGGAGTTTTTGATAATCTTTGCCTTTTTTTATCCATTTTTCTTGTCTTTTTTATTGTGTTAATAGTACCTTGACTATCTATAATGATGTTTATCTTTTTATTTGCACTTATTGTACTAATTGTGACAAGTATCACTGTCAGTTCTGCACATGATGAGAATGGTATATCTTGTGTTTCTATTTGAAACCTAGAGATTTCTATTTTTTCTTCTGTCTGGATTACTCATTCTATTCCTATTCTGCTATCTATATATACCATTATATAAAGGAGCTGTCTATATAAATTTACAAGTTGTTATATGGAGCTGCTGTATCTCTTGAGCTATCTGTTACAATCTTATAATTGTTCTTGTCAGTGCCTTGAGCTTTTTTTCAATCAGAGTCTTTATAATTGATATCAAGTCTAGATGTATTGTGGATTAGGAAGTACTTGGTATTTGTGTCCTAACCTTTATAAGAGCAAGCTCTATTTCTTGAAAAGAGGATTAAAGTCTATTGATGTAGAACTATTTTATCCTATCTTCTTGTAGTCTACAAATACATTTCTTTGTACTCTTCATACCTTTATATTAATTGATTGTGCCAAAAGTTGAGTTATGATACATTGCTATTGATCTTTGTATTGACTTCTATACTTCGTATTGTTAAGAAGCAGCCTTTATATTTATAGATCAGTAATATTTATTCCTTTTTAATCATATAATTGACTAGAATTGTTTGACTATTTAAGGCTTTTTTCTTTTTTGTTAGAATTGGCACTTCATTTTTCTTGATTATTAGTCACTTGATTGTTGATTGCTTCTGGTAGGTGAGTACTAGTGTGTTTGAGCAAAAACTGTTTGTACTTGAGCTGTTGTCTTTACTTTTGTCTTTCTCATCTGACTCTTTATTAAGCTTTGTTTGCTTATACTCTTTATTCCTAGCTAATTCTCTCAAGTCTATATATCATAATAGTATTCTGCCTTGCTTACTAAGTCTGTCCTTCTCTTTCTGTCAAGAAAGAATCTTGTTTTGCAATTATTGAACAACTAGTCGTGAAAGAGAATTCCTCTGCACTTGAGCAAATTTCTGTGTCTATTGTATTATTTCTCAGAAACTATATCTTTGATTACTATGCCCTTATTCGTGACAGGCTTTTCATATCATGTATGTTCTACTGGAACAAAGATGATTTCTTGGAGCTTCAATATATTTAAGATATCAATTATCAAGTTTTTCATCTTTCTGGTTCAAAATAGAAGCTTACAGTCTCTATTAAAATAGAAATGTTGAACCATATTCATTTTTAAAGTACTGCAATCTGATCTATATAGTGATTTCATTGAAATTGTAGCTATTTAGTTTGTGGAATAGATTCTTTATATGCATAAGGATTTGTCTATCTCAAAGGTTAAATATTTTATATTCAAAGTCTATATAGATAATACAGTTGAGGGTTATTGTTAATAATCCAGCTTTGTGTTTAAAAATTTTGTTAATCTTGTTGCTTATATTATTACATTTCTTCTCTAATAGAACTAGGTCATTTAGCAAGTATTCTATTGTTGGGAAGAAAATATATTTGATTATATATTGTATCTATTTGTTATTGATTTTCTTCTATGTTAGTATTCTAGTTTTTTTTTTTTTTTTAACATTTTTTTAACTAGTTCAACTAACAAAACAAATCTTTATTGAGGAATCAGTAGTACATTTTTGAATTACATGAGCAATTCATATGACCTTATTTTAACTACCTATCCTAGCTTAGTCCACCAATTTTACTACATAGTGATACTATTTTCATCAGTTGCTCTACTCTGCCCGGGACTATAGTGTTCCGAAAGGCTGCTATGAACTTCTTATTAATCTTCAAGGGGCTTGTGTATTGTGTTCCTTAGTATGGTCTTGTTTACCACTTGATGATTATGGATACCATAGACGATCCCTACCATGTTTGGGTCTTTCACATGCTAGTTGAAATTTAGATAGTACAAGTTTCCAGTCATGTTTTTGATATTCAGGTGATTCAATAGTATTACGATGATCAGGCAGCATATAGCCTTCTATTGCCTCATTTTTAACCACTCTTGCAAGTTGGCCTTACAGGGGTTTTCCTTGATTACTTCGTAGTGGATTGCTCTTCCCATTGGATTGGTTACCTTGGTGATTGTTTCTGAATTTCTTCTCCCAGGGTCTGCCCCTGTGGTTCCCAACGTGGCGCTAATGCTAACCACCAGCCTTCACAATAACTGTCCTCTTTGGCAACTATTAGTTTTACGATCGAAATTGATCCTCCATATCATTCACTTCCCGACCTATTACATTTTCGACAGGTACAAATGATCGAAGTCTCACTTATCTCCCATAGGGTGTATTTTTGCCAAGAGATGGATATCCTTCCCATATCCATTAAGAGGCTTAAGCTGATCTGCATTTTTCCTGGCTTGTCTTGAATTCTTGCATATTCCAGGTGATAGTTTTATCGACGATTGTCTTGACACTAAAACTGACCAAGGCTTGGATGACCTGAGTAAACCATAGTCGAATGGTGGAAGTTTATAGGTTATTAGTGAGTACAAGGGTGCATGTAATAATGAGCATGCATCTTGTACTATGAAACATATATTGTGGAAACTGTTCCTAGGTAGGATTGAACCAGTAACTCGCTAATGGTGACCTGGGAGTGCGCTCACTGCACTATTGATTCACAAGTCTTTTTTTTAATACTTAACTTAACTATTTTATTGATTATATACAATAACTTTACATTTATTTACAGAATAATTATGTAAACTATTTTCAATATTAAGCAAAACAATAAAACCAATTGAAAACGTGCACCCACCACCATTGGCAGTAGGGCTCAATTTTACAACCCCTTGTAGCTTATTGTATCTAATTAGAGGAACCAATATGCCTAGGCTCCATCAGTGTGTTTAGTAAGGATGTCAAAGATGTTTAGAGTGCTTGCATGATTTTCTCCATTGTTTTCTCTTGTATTGTTGTAGTGGATATGTCTTTCTGAACAGTGGACCTTTTGGACTTGTGCTTCTTTTTTTTCAGGGTTTTGGATATTCCTATAGCTTTTTTCCATATTTGAATACGTATGCATCTATCTGTCCATATATTGTAAGTAATAAATTTGATTCTGTAGATGATGTTATGGGTGGCTTTTGCTATTTTCTCTGATGGAATAAATTGACTGATTGTTTGGATAACTTTTCTATTGAGGCCTCCTCTGATGAAAATGTTCCATAGCTCATTTGTTTCTAAGTGATTTTCAATTTTCTCCTTGCAAGAGTGTGGTCTTTCTTTCTCAGTTCATGCAGTAGTTTCTGAGTATATAGTATTAAGTATCATTTTGTTGATGTGGATTCCATAGTGCTTACATCTGAAGGGGTGAATGTTGTCTTCTATTTCTAAGCAAGTGAAGCATGTGGATGATCTGTAAATCTCGAGTTTACGGGTATGTAATTTGTCTATCATTGGAAGTTCAAGATTCCATAGTTTAATGGTGAATTATCTGTGGCTATGATCTATATTGTCTATATGATTGCTTTTAATTTTTGTTGAATGTAGATGTTGGAGTGTCTTTTTCCAGTCAATATTAGCTTTTTGGTATTGATTAAGTTTGCAGTTTTGATTCAGTGAAATTCATCGGTATGTGAGTGTGGCTTGTCTCATTCATTTTATTGTTTTGCAGATAGTGTCGATAATTTCTATCTTTTAATTGTACTTGAAAGTGATGTTCTTGGGTTCCAGAAGTTTTTATGTCAGGTTACCGCTGATGGTATTGTTCTTTAGGCTTTGTTTGGCTAACTTGTCTGCTTGTTTTAATTCCTCATTGTTGTTTTCTTTTTTGTAGATTTTGATCCAGCTAATTGAGGTTTGTACTACCTTGATGCAATAGTGTAGGTTGTGGATAAGTCTGACTTCTGATATGTTTTTGATTTGTCCAAGCGATGCTTTTCCAAGCTCTATAATAAGTTTAGTTGAGTCTATTTGTATAATTGCTTTTTGTCTAAAAAGTAGAGTGCTAATTGTGATAGTTGCAGCTAGGATCTCTGCTCTGAAGGCTAAGCACTGCCCTGTGATTCTGAGTTTGAAGCTATCCAGTTGTGTCATGCTAGTCGAAAAGATGATACCTACTCCTAAGGCATTATGATCATTGTGGTTAAAAGCTTCATCTATGGTTATTGTGATCATCTCGTTAGTATTGATGTTTTTGTTAATGGCAATGAGTTGTTGTATTGTGGAGGCTGGAGTGTCTATTAGCTATAGTAAGTTTTTTATGGAAGTTGGAGTTGTGTCGACCTCAACTGCTTCGATAGTTTGATTGGATTTATTGAGCCAGCATTAAGTACTACTGAGTGAGAGTTGGATCTAGAAATATGACTTTTCTGACGTTCCTGCATTTGTTTTAGATATTTTAATTACTGAGACTTCATACAGTGATTTTGTTGGAACTGTGAAGCAACATATGTGACTTCTTTTGTCTATGTGTTGATTCAGTTCACATTCTGGATATTTTGCTAATGGTGAGGTGTCTGTGATGAGATAGTGTCATAGTTTAGTGTGGTCTTTGTCTCGACTCACTTGTTTTCCAATAGTGAAGTCGTGATGTCACTAAAGAATATACCATGACTTATTGGAATTTCTTTGTTGTTCTTGTTCCAATTCTGCATTGCATTTAATTTGAATTTCAGGGTTAAGTTGGTTGAAATTTGCGTAGTTGTTAATATAGATTTGTGTTGTGGCTTTAAGTGTCATAAAGAAAGAAGGTTGTTTTCACTTATTTGTTTTATTATGAAGTGCTCCAACTTGGTATCAGTTTAAGGCCTTTGTGCGATAGGTATTTAGGAGTTATTCAACCCATATTATATTGTGTGCTCTTAGTTCCTTTCTATTGAAGTTGTATCATTTATCAGCTATGATGTCTTCAATGTAAGTAAGTCTATCATTATTATTTCTGGTTATTGTTTGGCAGTGTAATGTGATATTTTAAGCCTGTATATTATGAAGTGCATTGTGTATGAAATTTGCTTTTTCTGGGAGGAGCTTTGGGCATTCTTTGAAAATGTCCTCTTTTTGCCATGCCATCCACTGCAGTTGTTGGATTCTGAGTCTAATTATTTGTCCTGTCAGATTGTTACTGTGGTATAATTCTTGAAAATCGCTGCAATGTTTCTGTTATTGTCATGTTTCAATTTCCATGATGTTGTATTGATTATTGAGGTGTACTAATGGAGTTGAAACAGTTTTTAAGAGTTTGATACGATGTTTGAGACAGCTATGTATGCGGTAGTCAATCCATTGTGCTTCATTTTTTGTTAGTACCAGGTCCATTAGAAGGTATTCTATTGTGGGAAAGAGGACGTGATTTGTAATATAATGGTGCATCTTGTCTGTAATTTGTTTTCTGACTATCTAATTGCAAATTGTGGTGATTTCTTTTTGATGAGATTACATTGATATTTTTTTCTTTTTTTCCTTTCGTGCTATACACCATGTTAGTATTCTAGTAATAGTTTCTACCTTCTTTTTAATGATATTCTTTTAATAAGTCTTCTTTTCATATTCTGATATCTATACTTTCTGGATTTTTGTTGCTTTATTACACTGTAAGAGGGAATCTATGTTCATTTGAGTTTAATACTCTTCTCTCTCAACTATTTTTCATTATTGATTTGAATGTTATTTATCTTGAGAAATTCTGCTACTTTGTTCAGAATTGTTTGCATACCTACTTAACTGTTCTCAAATCAAGTGATTCTATCTATATAGGCTATTACTATAACCTTGACTTTCCTTACTATCTTGCTAACTATCTTTTCAAGGTTTGAGAGGGTAAGATCAAGGAGAATTTTTGTTTCTATTATATATCCTATATATTTGTTCTTAATCTTTTGTAGTAGGTGATCATAAAAGATTTTCTATAGAAAAGGAGAAATGATGTTTCCTTGATCTATTCTATTACATATGGAATACTCTTCTGTGAGACTGTGTGTTATAATTACTTTGTTGTTTCTAATCTTTAGTATATTGTTTATTATTCTGACTATTCTTTCTAGTATATGGATTTTTTTGAGGAGCCAGATTATTATGTGCCTGTTGATAGAGTTGTATGTCTTGCTAATATTCTAACTAAAAATCCAAATCTTTTTCTATTTTTCTACTTTTTTCTATAATATTTTTTAGGATATGAATTGACTTCTGTATACTGCCTCCTAGTAGACCTTTCCAGTTGTTGGCACAGAGAATTTTGTGTTTCATATATGTTTCTGTTAATCTTGTTGTTAGAATACTCATGAACATCTTTTTAGTTGTTTTTAGCAAGGTAATGAGATACAGTATATAATATTGATGTCTCTCATCTAATCTTTAGACTTGGAAATTGGATATATATTTTCTTTTCTTCAATCCTTAGGAACTTTGCCTATAACTAAGATTTTATTAAATAATATCTTCAAGATCTTGAGCCCATGTTTCTCTAGATTCTTTAGCCCTAAGTATGAAATCTCTGATGGTTCTGAAGCACTGGATTTCTTCTTGTTTTAGATTGTGGCTCTTATTTCTGATGCAGTGTTTGTATTCACTATTTTGTTGAATCAGTTATCTTAGATGTTTAGTTTTAATCTATATCATTGCTCCCAATATAAAAATCTTTAATATTTAGAGTTCATCTTGATCTGGTCCAGTCTTGGAAGTATTCTCTTATCTTGATCTTGATCTGCTCTGGGGTAGTTATAATCTTGATTTCATTTTCTTCTTTGCATTCAATTAGCTTCTGGATATTAATAACTCATGTTGTTGGTTAAGAATACTATTAATTATTCTCTTTTGATGTTTCTCTAGATTCTTGTATCTCTATTTGATACATTTCTTGATTTTTTTCACTTTCTCTTGTTCTATTTTTATTCTTGTAATCTTATTCTTTACCTCCTAGATCTCCTTAGTTTCTAGCAGTCAGCTATATAGCTTTTTTCAGTTGAGTACTATATTTTTCTAAAACAGATGTGATTCTGTTATGAGAAGAGTAAGTGTATTTGCTTCACTTATCTCTTACTCAATCTGTGTTCATATTGCTTAGGATCTTGAGTCTGGATTTGTAAGCCATGCCTGACATCTTTTATAGATTCTGTCTATCTTAATTTGCTTTTACATAAGCTTTTTGTATTTTGATTTGTATATAGTTTCAATGTTTTTCTTGTATCACCTTATCTTGGGGTCTCTTTTGCTACAACCATTATTAATGTTTTGAATTACTGCCAGATCTTTTTCACTGTTTTCCTGTTTGATCTTAGGACCTCTTCTTTCTTCTCATCCATCTGTGCTGTAAACTTAATTTATTGTTTAAGAATAAAATTATCTTGTTTTGCTTATTATTTTTTATTTTTCTAATATGAACCATGATATGTATTATATACTAATCTATATCATTACTATCTTGTAATTATTTTTGATAATGGTTTCTACTGCTGTGTATTATATATATATATATTTTTTTAAACACTGGCTCATCCTGCACCACTCTGGCCACTTTATTGAAAGAAGATCATATTTAGGAACAATCAGGATGAATATTTCCCTGTACTGTCTAAGGATTTACAGATCATTAGAGAGGAAATAGTATGAAGAGCTATCTATTTATAATACTCGATCTAAGTCTAACCTAACCAGGATAAGGAAAATACATGACCACCTAGTGTAAATACTTTTTTCTAATCACAAAGAGAGGATTGACCAGATACACTCAAGGGTGCATTGCTGGTTGCCCACTGCCATTGGTTTGGTGCTATCTAGGATTAATCCACCGATCAGCATTTTGCTACCCATTTGAGGGGCCTAACCTGCCAGGATTCGCCCAAGCTACTCAACACTATTCGGTGCTAAGGGTCACTTGTACTAGTCAAGGACCAGTCAGTGTGAAAAAAATTGAGGTGAGGGGAAAGGGAAAAATGAGTGGGGAAGGTGAAAAATATTTATAAGAAAATAAAGTAGAGGAAGAAATGAAGGGGCATCTAATGACTACTCATCTACTCAACTTTGCCTCAAAAGATACTCAATCCATAGCCTTAACACTTTCGGAGTTAATGAAAGAGAGAAGATCACAGTCCATGTGATGTTTATCCACCTGCATAACTAGCCAGTGACTTATGATGGACCTAAGGTTCTTATGGAGCTTAGGAAATGCATTCACGTTCCATGTCACATGTATCCTTGTTTACATTTCTGCTAACCATGGAGCAACCAGTCCCACATTTTAACCAATCAATCCATCCAGAATCTGGTGTAACAGAAAATTCAGGGTCAAGCTGGGGTAGGCAAAATTCTCCAGAAAAATCAAAAAAACTGCTATATGCTAAGAGAGAAGCCGTTTTTGCCTGTGGTAATGATGTCTACCTACTGGCTGGCATGGAGTTGTTGGCCCAAACTTCTTCCTAGACTCTGGGACCTCTATAGAGAAGGGAGGGAGGGTACTTTTTCATCTGGTTTCTTCTTCCTATAAAAGCTTTCTTGCCATTAACTTCTTAGGTAGGGGGTTTGTGAAGAGGAAAAATAAATAAGAAGGGTGTAATATGACTGCTACCAAGCGAGGCAGGTGTTTTCAGGGTGAGTTTTAAAGTTTTATTACTCTCAAAACATATAGTTTTGGTGAAACGCTTCTTTGATGGTGGTGGTCAGGGATCTATAGAAAAGAGTGATCCATGAAAAGTGCTGTGTATTATATTAATAATATTGAAATATAGGAACTAGATATCTAGATATAATCCAATCTACTCCCATATACTAACTTTAGTCTATTATATGTATAGTCTCTTTTAACTGGATGAACTTATCTATATGTGTTTGTAAAGTCATATATTACTAATATATCTATAATCTGTCATAGTTTAATTCTTCTCACCTTTTTTGTTGTGCAGTCTAGCTACTTGTCTGTTACCTTATTGAAGTCACCCATTATATTATAAACATATTTCTGCTTTTTGTCTCACTAATTTTTGCTTTGATCCATTGAAAGAGCTTTACTTTATTTTGTTTTTTAGATTCATTTGCTAAATTATATATTGTTAGTATTCTATACTGAATTTTTTTTTTGAAAGTCATGTCTATCAAAAGATTCTAGTTAATGCACTCTTCTATATTAAAGACATATATTATCTACTTCTTTTCTACTATTATATTCACTCCTGTCTTATGTTTCTGTTGAGTCAATTTTATTGATTATATTTGATATCTTCTTTCTTTATTCTACTATCTTTGATTCTCAGGTAACTAGATCTCTGTTATTTCCAACATATCTATTTCATTTTTCTGACAATATTCTAATAGTGATATTTTGTTTACTTCTGTAGTAATTTCCTTACATTCAATATGCTTATTTTTTAGTTGTACTGTTTTTTGTTTATTATTAAACTTTTTTTTTTTTGTTTATTGTCAATGAAATTTACTATATATTCTTTAATTATAATTATCTTGAAAAAATAAGGAATTGTTTCTGTTAATCCTGTTGCTTCAATAGGTAAGTTTAAGCAATTCATTATTTCTTCTATAGTGGACTCAATTGTAGACTTTATATAATTAATTCTTTTATTTATTATTTTCTATTGTTATCTGATATCCATTATTTTGAAAGATAGAGTCCTAAAGTTTGAGCTTGATAGCTAATGCTTCTGTTCAATAGGTGAATCAATAATTTCTGGCCCTTTGACCTTTATATAGAGACTTGCTTCCAATGTAATTACTTTTTTATTCAATATATGGATCTGTTATTTGATAACATTTATATTTATCTGAAGCTACCTGATGGCTTCAATCAATATTTCTAATTGTATAAGTATCTGGAAGAAACCTCTTATATACTGGCATATATGTAGTTTGTATTAAATGTTTTTTTATACTAGACTTTTTGTATTGTCTTGCCAGTAAAAAACCTTTTTTTTAAGAAAAAGGAGTCTCAATTGATCAAGTCTATTGGTTTTATCCCTCTGTATTGAGTCTTTTTTTACTATGATACATATATTGAGATCATGTTCCTAAGCATCATAGTTAAAGTAAAGTTTTGTCGATCTTAAAATCTATTTTAGTTCTATATCTCCTAGTCATAAGAAAATGTTCTTTGTTCTATTCAAGTCTTGTGTATCCTTGAAATATAGAATAATAAAACACTTGTTCTGCTTGAGTTGATTTAAGGATAATAGCATATCTGGGCATATATTTGTTTAATAATTTCTCTCAATTCTTTTGCTGATGTCTCTTGTGGGTGGTTGGCTAGTGTTGCACTATACTATGAATATTCTTTGAGAAAAAAATAAAAACTCTTTCTGCTGATTTTCTGCCCATATACAAAAAAGATGTTTACAAGAAATTTTTTATTTCTTTGCTAGTTCCTTTTTTTTTTTAGATAATCTGAATCTTGACTATTGGATATACTCTCATACAGTAGGTGTCCTTATAGAGAGTCCATACTTTGGCCTGCTCTTTGAATATCTCTATTGAACTGAACTGTACAATTTCAAACTGGATGAAATCAACTGGTTGAAGTGAAATATGTTTTATAACTGTCTTATTTGTAAATAAACTGGCTATGTCTCTTTTTGTAAAGTGTTTGTGAATGTCCCAAATTCTAATGAATTGAACTTTACTTTTAAGTATACTGATCTGTGGTGCTAGTCTAAATTTGGTAATGTCAATGTTAGTAATATTAATCTCATATACAGATAAAGCCTTATGATAATTGTCAAATATTGTTGCAATTATCCATGAGTTTGCTGGTTTCTCTGTATATACATGTTTTAGGATTATCTGATGTTCTATCTTGCTATAAATAATATCAATTTTTTCTTGCATTGAGGTGTCAAGCACCCCTTTCAAGTCTATAAGTACTTTTTCTAAGTAGAGCATGTTATATGATCTTTAAATATTTGTTTATCTACCTACTGGGATTCTTGGTCTTTACTTCTTCTTATAACTAAATTTGTTATTAATGATATTTTCAGAGTTATCTGTAGCCTCTTTTCCTTGAATAATATTGTTGTTGTTAATGCTACCATAAACTACTGCATACAATATCCCAGGTATTAATCAATTTACTCCATAATAAATTGATTAGTACCCGGAGAGTATTTTACTAGAAGGGGGGTAGTATAAATAGCAGAATATTTAGTGTCTTATTATCATCTGATATATCTCTCACTTGTCCATTCATACTGTAATTTTATTGGCTCTAGCTTAATATACTTGGGTAGTAATTATTTATTGAGTAACAATTTTCTTGAATATTATCGGGTATTATTTAAGGGGAGGTATTACTTTAGGGGGGTATTGTATGTAATAGTTTATAGTACTATTATTGATAATAGTAATCTGGATTTTATATTAATTTCTTATATATTATTAGAGATTTTAATAATATTTTTTTCTAAATTTGGGATAATATTTTATTTTTTGTTCTTGAGATTCATGTTTTTCTTTCAGCCTTGAGTACAATTCTATCTGTTTTCTATGGCTTCTACTTTCTTCTTCTCTTTTGCTACTATTTGATTTCTTTTGGTATTGACCAGTGAATTGGATTTGCTTGTTATTTTAGTCTTCAAGAGTGGTTTTGAAATTTTTCTACTTCCAGTGATAATTTTTTCACTGATATAATTTACAGTTGTGTTTCTTATTCTGGGTAATCTTTTGGACATGTTTGTTAAGAGACTCTTTGTTAGCATTGAGTTTTTTTTGTGAACTTTGAGTTATTATAATAAAAAAAAATTTTTATAAATTTTGATATGTGTGAAAAAAAGTTTTTTTCAATTTTTTCACTAATACAATATATAAATTGCTTATTATAATAATGATAACAATATTTTATTATAACTAAATTAACTTAACCTAAATAAAAAAGTATTTGCAAAAATTTACTTAATTGAAATAAAAATTAAAAACTTGACTTTTTTTTAAAAAAAGCTTTCTCATTATTTAAGAAACTTCTTATTAAGAGATAGTGATATCATATTTAATATTTTTACTTGTAATTTGATACTATAACTGTATTTTTGAGAAGTTGTTTTATTGAAGAGTAACTTTTTTATAGGTTTTTCTTTTCAATAATCAATAATACCATCAAAATACAGTATATTAATATAATAAATAAAAGATTGTTTATATTTATTTTAAAAACTAATATATTTTATATTAATTAATAATTATATTTGCTAAGGATTTGTACTATTAAATTTAAAATTAAACTTGGGTAGGCAAAATTTTTCAGAAAACAATAAAGTTCTAAGAGGATTAAAATAGTTAAAAAAAGAGAAAATAAATATTTTTACTATATAAAACTTTTATAAACCTATTGTTTCAAAGGATATAAAAATCTCCAAATACTTTATTGTCTATTTTTTTTCATTGCAAACTTTTTTATCATTGATATTGTTGTGGGCTATTCTGGTGAATCCATCACTAATCTGTAATACCTCACATAACTCAGACTTCTCAAGAATATTCACAAACGATACAAAGAAGAGAATGCCTCCTATAAAGAACACTTAGAGAAGGAAGAAACATGGTAATTGACTTGGCTGAAGGTAAGTGTCTCTTTATTATGTTTTGTTTCTTTGGTATATCACTAACTCTTACCTCTATTCTCAATAAGAGCTGTTTTTCTTAACACATTCAGCTCTACCTTTTCGGTATACATTGATAAGCTATTTATACTTTTCTATCTAACAATGGTTATCTACTTTATAATCAGCTATACTAATCCTAAGCTTTGCTAAACTTTCTATACTTTTCAAATATATACAGTTCCCTTATCAGTACCTGAGCCTTATCTATAGTTTCTTATCTTGCGACACTCAATCTTTCATGTCAGACTTTTGGATTTTTAGATTCTAGACTGTTACATGTAAAAAGCATCACCTATGTAACCCATGACAATATTAAAGGTGTTACTTGATTTTTCTTGATCTTTAAAAGTTATATTTTTGAGTAAAAAGGTTTGTAGGTAAGTAAAAGGGTATAAAAATGACTCTTGAAGTTATACTCCAGGTTTTTTAATGAAAATATTAAGACTTTATTAATAAGAAAGTGTAAAACTTCTTGTGAACATATTTTTAAATATAATCAGAAAATTAATAAAAAGTATTTTCTTTTAAATCTGCTTATATTGTTTTATCAAAATAATAAATATACAGTATATATTATTATTATCAATTATTTTTTTAATAAAATAAAAATATTTAAAGAAATTTATAATTTTTCATTTTTAATCAAGAAAAAAAAAAATATATTTTTTTTGATAATGGGTTTTCAATTATTATTTAAAAATATGAAAGTTTATTGAAAGTTTAAAAATGTATTAATACAATGATAACAATCAATTAAAACAAATATTAATAATAGAATAAACTTTAAAAACTTTGATTACTTAAATAAGTAGTAATAACTTTTTAAGAAATTTTCTGTATATTCTTAACTAGAATAAGTTGGTAGATAATAATTTTTTAGGTTAAAAAAATTTAATAGTATAAAATTAATTAAATTTTATATTTTTATAATAGATAATTGTGAGTTTCTTTTAGACATTAGTAATATGAATATTGATAAAACCATATCCAAATTGAAGAGAAAAATCCTTGAACAGAGCTTTCAGAATTTTTTAATTATTTTCTTATAAATAGAATTTTTAATATCTAAAATTTAGTAATTTCAATTTCATTAATTTTTTTGAAAAAGAGTTTCTTTAAAATATTAAATTTTATTATTCAGTATACTAGATTTATACAAATAAAAAATGAATTTAAAAGTATAAAATAACAATTTTGTATTTTTCTAAAAAATATTTTTTCTATGCAAACTTATTTTATAATAATTTCTGTATGTTAATTTATTTTATTTAAATGTTATTTTAATTAAAATAAAAGAACCAATTAAAGATAAATTTAAAATTATCATTATAATTTCGAAATTGTGTTTTTTTTTAAAATAAATCAATTTTATCCGTATATTATAAATATCAATTTGTTATTTAAAACTTTACTAATTTTTAGTTTTATGCTTTTTTAATAAAGAAAATATCTTAAAATAGTCTATTTTATAAATTTTCACGATATTAACTAATAAAATTACCAATTCAATTTTTTTAATGCGTAACAATTTATTTACATCATTAACTTTTAAACACTATATATTTTTATAGTATCATACGTACAGTATATTCAAATTATCCCTTGAGATGCGTTTCCTTCGTAAACAAGTCGTAACACTGTGATTTTCGAACTCATCACATGTATTACACCGAATATACGGTATACATCGTATGCATATTAAATAAATTAACTATTATAAATTTGTTTTGCCAAGGAATTCGATTACTTTGTGTTTTATTATTACGTTATTATTGTTTATTTTATTTTATTTTATTTTTTCGGTTGAAATGGTAGATTATTGTATACGTATTGTACGTTAAGCTTTCTGTCAAAATAATTACACTCTTTTGTTCTCACATTCAGAATTAATTTGTTAACCACAAGAATCTATCGATGAGGCCTGGCAATCTACTTATCTTGGCCTCGGAAACGCCATTTTTTTTCAATAACCAAAAAGGAAAAAGTTTGTTACGCGTTTATGATCATTTAATTTGTACTTTTTCAAAATTTTGTACATGAACTTGTACGTAAACTATCTTATATGACAAGAATTTTTTCATATGATTCTTGCAACATCGGACATTCACTATATAAGCAACTCAATTTCCTTCTACTCTGCACAGGAAAGCATTCCTATTCTCTTTACGATGCTTAATAAAAACGCGTCCTCTTGTTGCTTAAATTATAAAGGTCTTTCTATAGCAATTTTTGCTTTCTATTTTCTCAATCTCGCTCCTACTATAGAAGCGATTGATTTGAGCAACTTTCTTATCATTCCAAATAAATCCTTTGTC
>CAJVPT010002592.1:0-17253 GCA_910592055.1 Acaulospora colombiana
TTTATTATTAAAATTAATGAAATTATTTTTGTTTTACAAATTTTCAAAAATTTTGAAAGTTTTTTGAAGAATTTTTCAAAAATTTCTGAAAAATTTTTAATAGGTGGAAATCTCTGAAAATCTTTACCAAAAAAATTTCCTAATGAATATAACAAATAATCAATTAGAAAAATAACAAAAAAGTATAGAGAAATAGTTAATATTCATGAATATTGAATGGCTTTTCATTAAAAAAGATTTAGAATTCATCTCTTTACATATAGAAAACATGCCAAATTGAAATAACATTGGATACTTAAAATTAAATCTAATCAAAGTAAAGATAGTAATAGCTTACAAAGAACTTGATAATCAAGAAGTGACTCAGATACTTAAAGAAAAAAAGTGTTATTCCTTAAGATTGTATGGGATTAGTGGAAGATTTATTGAACAGATATCTAAATAATTAAATCAAATAAAAGCAAAAGTCTTATATATCTTAAGAAATAAAATTACTTTGATATTAAAAGATTATACAGTAGTCTACTTCAAAAATAAGAAAGACTTGAAAGAAACACTTCAATAACAAATTATAATTGAGAATCAAAGACTAGAATAAAGTACAAAAAATCACTATCAATACTATCATAGAATATCCATTGATTCAAATAACTTATATAACTCAAAAAGTATATATAATCATATTGAGAAAGAAGAAAATCGAAGGTATAATAGTCAAGGAATAAAAATAGATAACCATATCAAAATAGAATTTCAAAATATTGCAATAATAGACTTTAAAAATAATAGTAACCATTAAATAAGAACTAATTGACAGATTTCAAGATCTAATTTACCAGTTATTGGTAGTAACAAGAAACCTTTGAAAAGAAGAAGAAGATATACTTTATATAGAATAATATAAAGCCAAGAAAAGAAAGAAAATAGTTCTAAAAACATTAGGTAACAAGAAAGACAAATAATAAAATATAAGATGAAAAACTTAAAACCAAATTTAATCTAAGAATCTGAAGTATCTCAATTATGCAAATTAATTGAAAAACTAGGTAAAAAGATAGACAAACTAGAAAAAGGTTCACTCAGAAGAAGGGTCAACTGTTTCTAAAAAAAAGTACCAGTCAAATTACAGAAGGATAGGAAATAACTATTTACTATCCAAAATAGTATGATAGAAGTAATAAGACAATATTGAATATAACAGTATAATCAAGACCTGATACTTTTCTTCAAATAGAAAAAAATAAATTCATAAAAAAAAAAAATCAAAAAAAAATATGAATAGAAGAGAAAAGAGAAGAAGAAGATATTGAAAAGAAAGTAATAAGAATAAGAACACATAATATTAGGGTATCATCAACAATAAAAATTAATACAGTCTTATAGAAAAAATATAGAGATAAGATATTGGAATTATAGACTTATGTGAAACTAAGTTAATCAAGACAAAAGCAAAATAGTCTTTTCAAAATTAAACAAGTTATAAGCACTTCTTCAGTATTAACAAAATACTATCTATGGTATAGAAATTAGCATATTGGTAAGAAAATATTTGAAAAGAAAAATAGTATTAGTAGAAGAGGCTGAAGAATATATGATAGTAGTCAATATGCTTATGAAAAGAAATAAGATCTGTATTATTCAGATTTATATCTTCTCAAATAAGCAATCAAGTAAAAAGGTATAAAAAAAAGTACAAAACTTTATTTAAAAAAAGCATAAACAAAATTTTCACATAATAATTATAGAAGACTTCAACACTATATACAACCTTGCAAAAGATAGAGTATCAACTTTCAAGATAATATTCAAATTATCTTAGTATTCAAAAATTCAACTATTCAACTTTTTGGATAAATAGGCTTTCATAGATACTCAAGTAATATGAAAAAAAAAACAAAACTTCAATAAGATGGAATATTAAAAGTAGTAGCTGAATAGATTATATATGGATATTATAGAGTTTACAAAATTCTCATTACTATGTTTTGACAATTAAAGTATAGAAGAAATTATAGGTAGTGATTATACAATGTTACTGATAATATTACATGATAACAACCTCTTTATAAGAGATATCATTAACAAATTAGTTATAAAGCATAAAAGAAGAATTGATATAAAAGAATCAACAGTAGAACAATAGCAAATATTTGAAAAAAGTATAAACCATAAGTATAGAATAATGCTAGATCCTTTGCTACAAGAAGAACTAGAAGAAAGTAAAAGAGAAGCTTATGTAAATAAAATATGAAAGATATTTGAAAAACAAATATACAAGACAATATACAACAAGCTCATTAGTAAGAAGCTACCTACATCACAAAGAAAACATCATAAGCATAGTCCAGAATATATCAAATATAGATAAGCTCTTTAATTAATAATACTCTTAAAGAAAGCAGAACCTCAAAGAAATATATTAAGCTATAGATCCTTAGTATAATAATCAACAAACATAATATAGTGCACAATTCTAATAACCAGATTAAAAATTATTATATCCAATATAATGTTTTAAATATATCATAAACACTATTTAAAAATATATATATAGGATATAATAAAGTTAACTTGTCATAATACAAAAGCAAGACAAACAAGAGATACTATTAAAAAGGCCTTAGAACAAAAATATGATGATTTGTGAAATAACCAAAGAAGAATGGTAAACTTTTTGATAGATAGGAAGCAAATCAAAATAGTTCTAGATACAGTCAAAGTTAAAAATAAAAAAAAATGACTATATAACAATCAGAAATGATGAAATAGAAAAAAAGATAAAGAGATACTATCAGAAAGTATTTAAAACATGAGATACTAGCTTCGACTACTTATCAAAAGACTGGAAAGAAGACTACAGTTTCAAGAACTATATTAAAGAAAAATGATATAAAGATCTTTTGAAGCCAACTTTTCAAAAAAAACTAAGTGAAACACTTCATAAGCTCTCAAACAACAAAGCTCCAGGAAAATTACAAATCAGTTATGAAATGCTAAAAAGGATAGGCCAAGAAAAAAAAGAATAATTGAAAAAAATACTTAACTGCTTTCAAAAATGGGAAGTTACTCCATCTGACTAGAAACAAATTCATATCTATTCCATGGCAAAATCCAAGTCATGGAAGTGTGAGCTCAGTACAAGACCAATAGTATTGCTTGAAGTTATATAAAAGTGCTTTATAAAGATTCACATAAATAAATTAGAAAATATCTACAAGATAAATGATATTCTAAGAAATTTCAATTATACAGAACTATCAGGAGAAAATATAGCAAAACTGATTCAAATTTATAATAATATCTGTGAAGAAGCAAGAAAAAACAAAAAAGAGCTATGGATTTTTTTTCAAGATATAGCAAAGACATATGATACTATTGGCCTAAATATACTAGTTAAGGTCATAAAAAGAATCAAAATTTCAAAAGATTTTATTTAAATCATAATAAGTCTTTTCTATAATAAAGAGTTCAAAATAATATATATAAAAAACTAGATAAATGCAATCATTGCAGAAAATGAAATCAATTAAGGTAAAACTATATCACCTCTGATATAAAGAATATTTTATGATCTTCTATTATGCAAAATTCAAAATGATAAAACTAAAGAATACAAAATATCAATTACCTAGAATTCAGATTTGAAAAGAGATAGTAATAGAAAGTTAGAGTCATGACATGTAGCAATAGCCTTCATGGATAATATTACATAAATAGTTCGATTCAAGGAAGATATGAAGAAAATCCTAGAAGAAGCAAGAATTATTTACAAGACAAATAATTTCTGGATTAACAGTAACAAATCAGTACTAGTTATTATTAACAATTCTAATCATTATTTAGAGAAAGTACAGGCAGAAATTGATAAAAAAATAGTTAGAAAATTGGATAAAACTAAATAAATAAGATTTCTGAAAATATGAATAAGCAACCAAAAGATGGCTAGTAAGCTTAAATAATGGGTATTTAAGGAAATCAATGTAATTATCAGAGCTCAAAAAAATAAAAAGCTGACTGACAAACAAATTCTTTATATTTTGAATAGAATACTAATATCAAGAATTAAATTTAGAATATAATACAGTATATTGTCTTAGAAGATATGCAACACTTTAACAATGGCATATAAAAAATTGTTCAAAAATAAGGTCATACTATGTCAATCAATATCTAACAGTGTAATATATCATTTCAAGATTTATAATTTAAAGAGTATTTGGGTGCTATAAAAGGAAAGTCAAATAACAGGACTAAGCAATAGGTTAAATGATTTAGGGCTAGCTAGAATTATAATAATTATTAAACTCAAGAAAGTACAGATCAAATACTAGAAACCTAACAACCTATTTATTTGCAGTTTATTGAATTATCTTCAAGGAAGGTGTAACTTTACACTATAAGTACTAAAGCTAATCAAGAACATAGGCATCACTTTTCAAAGCTGGAAATGAAATAACATTTTTGAATGGAATTAAGAAAATAGTCCAATCAAAGAATACTTGTCAATATAAGAGTTTGAAAAGTTATTTTATTATTTAAAAACAATAAGCTGATATATATAGACCAACTGGTTGACTATAAAACAAGAAAAATAAGAAATTGATGAATGCTTTAACTTTTACAGAAAATGAGCAAAGGATCTATTCCAGGATGGTACTAATCTATAACTGAAATGATGCAAGAAAATAAACTAAAACAGCTTATAAAATTCTAACAAAAAAAATAGATAAAATGAAATCCAGTGCATCCTACTTTCAATTTCAATTCTAACAAATAATAGAAACTCAGGGTGATTACAGGAAACAAGCTTCAACAGCAACAAGTAATATGAAAAAAATTGATTCTAAATAATATTAGAAAGCATATTAAAATAGAATACTTCGAATGTATCAGTTCCTTTAAGAATCAAGAATCAAAATTAATTTAGTATTAGAAATATATAGAAAGTATAATGATAGTTGACTGATGCATAATTGAAAAGGTATAAGAAAAATATATATAGTTCTTTATCTCAATACAAGAAAGTCTACCAGAAGAGTCCAATTACTGGAAATTTCAAGTCCAAAAGAAGCACTAGATGAAACAATATGTAGAACAATATATAGTAATCAATAACTACACTAAATGAAAGAGTATTACAGGTCAAAATAGAGGATTGGAGAAAAATATTATCAAAGATTACATAAAAAAAGATACTTATCAATCCATCTGATTGAAGTACTTAAGCATAACAAAAAAAAAAAGAAACAATGATCTTTTACTCCAATAAATTCCTTATAAATCATAGAAGTACAAACATGAAGATGGGAATAGCATAAATATAAATAGAAGAGGCAGGAAGAGAAAACAAGTTCCAAACCAATGTAATTGATTGGCCTTTATCCACTAGGATAGAATTAATAGCAATAGTAACTATACTACTAGTAGTTCCAGTAGATAGCAAGATCAAGATTCATATAGGTAGTCAAGCCTGTATCTCAAAGTAGAAAACTATAAAAAAGAAGGATCCCAGAATAATATACAAAAAATGATTAAAAGAATAGAACTGGTCTTTGTAGATACAAATATTGGATCTTATAAAGAAAAAAAAGTTAGATCTCACGCTTATTAATATTAAGACTCATCTCAACAATCAGTACAATGAAAAAGTAGATAGTCTTGTCAAAGAAGTGCTAAAGTTTCCAGTAATAAAATGGAAAAATTTTGTCTCACCCATGATTATTATGGAAATTAAATGGTAAAATACAATATTAAATATCCCTATAAGACAAATTATTAAAAAAATAAATAACAAAATAATAATCCACCAATAGACAACTTAAGGTAGAATTAAGAAAAAATAAAATAAACAAATTCAAGATCAGTATAAGTATATATGGAACCTAGTATAGAAATATTTAAAGAATAGGTATATATAAAATATCTTCTTTAAGAGCTTACAAAATAAAAGTTTTCTCATCATGTTGATCAATAATGAGCTATCAATGTTGACTAAACTAGCTATAAGAAGACCAGATTTTATAAGTAAGTAAAATATATTATGTGTGATTAGGAAGAGAAAATGATAAAACACTTGCTAGAATACTCAACTTACAAGATTCAGTAGAATGAGACATGAAAAAAGAAATAGATAGAGTTTTGAAAGGATTTAAAAAACTCTTGAAGAATAAGAAAAAGGAATTAGAAGATAAAGAGCTAAACTTAATAATAAATAATGGAATAGAAATAGGAGAGATTAATAAACAGATAGTGAAACTGATGAAAAGAATTTCAGAAATCAGTTATAATATACTCAGCTTCTGTATAAAATTAATAGAAAAAGATCTAATTATAAGAATAGCTGATCTTAAGTACTATAGTAAGAGAATTGAAAAAGAGATAGGAAGATAAATAATAAAAATATAGAAGAAAGTATGTAACAACTTCTAAAAGAATATATAGAATATCAGATATGAAAAGATAATTAAGTGAAAACAAATATTGGGAATCCATAAATGTGACAAGATAAAAAGATCAATATATTGAAATCAAGAAAGTAAAATCAAGTGTACAAAAAGTTTATTTATTAAAAAACTAATATATGAAAAAAAAAGAATTTAAAACAAAAAGTTGGAAGAAATCTTACTAAATGATGTAAAGTATGATAAAAAGTGATTGGGTTTTGATCTCTGTCAGAACTTGAATGAGTGATCTACAGTAGTGATCTGTAGGAAATAATGGTAAAAGTTGAAAGAGCCTTTATCTGAAACACTAATAAAGTAATGTGGAGCAAAATATTGTTCCCAAGGTTGAACTTAGAGGTTTTTATTATGCTTATGACAGATTAGTTAGATTAGAATAATAGTTTAGTTATAGTATATATTATACTACTTGAATGAAAATGCACTTATGTTTTCAATTGATTAATAAACTAACAATCTAGCCTGACTACAGATACTCAAAAAAAACAAAAAAAAAAACAATAATCTATTATAATTTATTCTAGTTAGACTTACTATTACTTCTTAAATGAACAAATTTAATTAGATATCAGATAATTAATATACAATTATCAATGATATGACTAGACTAGTTAATATTAAACTTATTAATTTTTATATTTTATTGTTTTACTAAATTGGGTTTTTTTTTTGTATGTATTCAATAGAATGTATTATACAGTATCTTTCAATATTCTTAGATATTATTTGCTTAAATCTCAAAAGAGACACTTTATCTTCTTTGTCATTACCTGTGACTAAGAATAGGTCCTTAAAGTATTTAGCATATAAAATTTTACAGATTACTTATGTCCCTTTTTAAGGAACAAAATTTATAACTCTTTATTTTAATAAGGACAAAAGTAAAAAGATAATAAATATTAATGGATTAAAAGATATTGAAATAATCAATTTAAGAGTCAAATATAATTATATAATTATATATCTGCAGTAGTGACCTATAGGTAATAAAGTTAATAGTTAAAAGGGTCTTTATCTAAACTACTAACAAAGCAATAAATCACTTTTAATGTTATACTTAGTGTTTTGATAAATTTCAAAATAGAGATAAATGAGTTAAATAAATATTTAGTTTTAATAATACATTTTATAATATAAAATAGACAAAATGTTTAATAAAGCAAATATACCTAGATTGACAAAGGGTTTAAAAATTAATTATATAGTTATATGATATTATAAAAAAGATAAAAATATTATTAATATTAGTTATTATATTTATATTTGTACTAGGTGACTTATTGAATCTACAGTATATACAATATATAGTTATAAATGATCTTGGTTTTTTGAAAATATGGGAAACCTATAACATATGCCTTTGAGCTGATCAGCTATATAGCACCAAGCATAGGATCAAAAAATAAAATTAACTAGTTCAAAACCATCAATAGTACTCATGAAATTTAGTATAAAATTTTAGAAAAAAAAATATAAAAATATTATAAATATTAAGAGATAATATAAATTCCATAATTTTGAAATACTGTATATTGTTGAAAATTCAAAAGTTAATAAGTAACTGAAAATTTTTATAAATCATTATATTTCAAAAAAAAATATTCATAAATCTTTATATACATTAAAATGATTTAAATATCTAAAAATTTATAGAGTCCTTGATGAACCGTGTTACATAAAAGTAAAGATGAGTGAAAAATTCATGTCGTTCAACGCTTCAATTTTAACCCATTTCTTCGATGTACCGTATATGGGTTTAGAGTACATTTGCAGAAGTGGATTATACAGTACTATTAAATCATCATTTGAACAAAAATTCGTAGTCCATGGTTCCTTGACTATATGGTATATTTAATAATTGGTATGAACATGTGGAATCAGTTTAGGTAAACAGGAAGTGCAGAAGTCCGACAAAACGCGGGGATGTCATGGCCATTTCAATTGATTCGACATCCTAGATCATAAAGGAGAATGTAGCAGAGGATAATCCACCATCGTATAAACATTCGGTGAGAATTCAAAACCCATCACAATGTAGATTGAACCGGCTCGCTGGTTCACCGACATAAAGTTACTTGTTCGACGGTTCATAATCTATCTTTATAAGATATTTAGGACCAAATTAATATTGACATTCACGGCTTCGCGAACTTTGAATTCATTCGAAAATGGGCGGTTGTGATCGGATATATTCATTAATTTCGAGAAATCTTCCCAAAATCACGCTCTTTGGTGATTACCATTCACCGATATAGCATTTTTTGAATAATATTGAAATATCCAATGGGCAGTAGAAAGCCTCCCCGGTGCAAAACTGAACAAATCTTCGTTCTTGAAGTTGCTCTTACTTTTTTGCTCGCCCTTCCGGTAAAATTTCCTATTGCGATTATCAGAAAATCATTCAATTTGTAAGTTTATTAATTGCAGTCCATCAAGGTTGTATTTCTCGTTGCATGTTTGCCTATTTTTTTTAGAACTGGACTCTGCAAAGCGAAGTATACTCCACAGAATATGAATGAAGATCCAGATACGAAATTAATAACGAGAGATTTCGATAACCCTCAATCAAACGCCAGATTCTAAGGTTCTTTATCCAGCCTAACATTTCCTGGTCAAATTATAAAGCACTAGCTGACCTTTTTTCATATCCATTAATTGGCAATTTATAGAAATGCAATGTCTCGCCTCTCCATCAGGACACACCCAACAAAGGACGCAAGAGTTTGATGAACAAATTCACCTCTACGCTTACAAAATAGCAAAGCTCACCCTGTCAGGATACCTATTTGAAGATGCAAGAATATTGCAAAAAAGTACATTCCGACCTTTAACTTCACGCAAATCAAACTTTTTTCATTCGTAAAAGTTTCCAATTTCAGGAAAAAAGATTTACTCAAAGTATTTGAATAAAGATCTATCTTACCCTTTCCAAGACAGAACAATATTTATTTTAAAGACAAACGTGAAACAAGGGAATAAAGAAACAGATCTTGAAACTTGTCTATCAGTAGATGTCAACTTAAGTTTAAGACTCCTGTCACGATTCTAGTCCCGATCTTTCCTGGTTAATTTGAAGGAGAAATTTTCGAAATTAGCATCCATATTTCTTTTCTCGCAAATAAAAGTTCCTCGGCATTATATTTTAAATGCCCCAGCTAACATAGGTCTTTTCGTTGTTATAACGCTGTTGTTCGAAAGTGAAATGAACGCGAGAATTCAAAACCATCTATGCATACGCGAATTAAACACCAAAGATCTCGTGATCTGAGTCAATCACAGCCAATGAAAACACCGAGCGAACCATTATAATATTACTACGTAATACTGTACGTACTGCATTTCGCAAAACGATGGCTGCTGAGTAAAAATGATGGAAAAAGCGGAATTTAAAGAAAGTAATAAAAATACAGAAAATATCGCGTGCATACATATCTGATCCAAGATCAATTTTAAGATTTACGAAAAAATGCAAAGCAGTTCACAACCTGTTGCGCTTTATAATAAAGGTTTAACAGGGTATTGGCAAGAAGTTTGTGGGGAAATGAAAAATTCTGGATGGTGCGTTAGGTGTGCGTGTCTCATAAAATTTTTCCCGTTAAACTTGTTTTTTGCTGTTTGGCGGTTTGCGTTTTTGACGCGACTTTGTTCGAATAAGTTATCGAAGCCACTCAAGGAACTCCCGGAGTAAGTACACGCCTCATGAAATGTTTTTCTTCGGTTGTCAAGTATCCATTTCGGTTAAAAGGAATCACTTATAATATCGGAATAAGGATATAACTCTTCCAAAACCAAACATCACGTTTCTTTGTTTTAATGAGGAACAATGGAGTTCTTGTAAATCTGAAGATAACGTGAATGATTTTATTAGAAGCTTGTCTAACAGGCAGGTGTTTTCTTAATGGATAAGGTTAATATTTATAAACAAACAATTTATGATTCCATTATTTTAATAGAATCCAAAGATCAATCCAAAGGCACCGAAAAGCCATCCTATTGCTTCACGTTGAAAATGAGAATACTCGATTTTTATATGATATTCAAGCAAGGTACGAGGGGAGGTTTAAGTGATTGCGTGCGTGGGCTTCGTTTGGAGTTTTTTTTTTTTTTCTTGGTGGTAATCTTTTTCTAATAAAGGCTCCTGGCATGCCACATTACCGTCAACATCCTTCCCGTTCATAACCCGAAGGAGACAACAACTTTATTACGCATATTTTACAATGGACTACTCCCCGAAAATAAGCCTCAAATTGCTCAACGTTTAGACAAAGTCATTCGTGATTTCCTTTTTTGGGGTCAAAGTCCTATTACGAATATTAAACAAATCATCTTTATATATATTCTAGGAGCTGCAGCAACGAGAAAGCGACCCAACGAATTTAACAACAACTAATAAGTGGATTCACGTCGTCGCCCAAATGACAGCCGGGACAAAGAAACTTGGGCTACATGGTATTTCCCTGATCGCTAATCTTCGAAAGGCATTAAGTTGCGTTCCGACTTTTTGACCATATCCTACTCGCGTTCGGTTTTCAGATTGTTACGTCCTGCAAGAGGGTCTCCGGACTCTACACAATATGTCTACGGCTACAGAATCACAATTGTTGGATTGTTCGTTGGATACAGAGACCGCGCATGACATTGTAAAGTTTTTCGAAGAGGATTATATCACTTAGTTTGACGAATCCCGGCCATGAGTTGCATACTTTTTCATTGACACAAAATATATTTGACGGTTAAAGGTATTATTGTCAAAATATATTTTAAATTATTTTATAATAAAGAATTTATCATTTACTTTTCAGATTATAAGCTAAAAAAGTTACGAGTAAATCGGTTTTTTTAAATGATAAATTTTTAGAAAAGAATCATTGATGATTTTTTTTTTTTTTGAGTACCCGTAGTCAGGCTAGATCGTAGTTTATTAATCAATTGAAAACATATAAGTGCATTTTCATTCGAGCAGCATGATACATACTACAGCTAAACACCACCAATGTCAAATCTAACTAACTCGTCGTAGGCAATAATAGCCTCTAAGTTTGGCCTTGGGGACAATATTTCGCTCCATAGTGGATTTTGGGTAAAGAATATCAGTTAAATGATTTTGATTGATTCCTTTTATATATACAGTATATATATATATATATATATTCTTAAAATACATTTATAAATTTTCGAATTATAAAACGATTTGAAAAATTATCTTCTTTAATGACCTAAATAATAGAGATTAAACTTTATTTTATGAAATAACTTAAAATTTTTTTCTTTTTTTTAAAATAGAAATTAGAAAAATGGATGCATGTATTTAATTATTTTTTATTTTTAAATAAAACTAGAATAATTTTTATAAGTAATATACAGTATATGCACAATATATATGGTCTGGTTGAAATGAAAAGTAAACTCAATGCTCTAATGTGTATAACATATTTATAAAATATTGTTGTTTTATTTCTTGTTTAAATGCTGTATTTGTTTATTAAGCTTAAATATAGAAACAATTTTTTTTTAAAAAAAAACAAATTAATCAATGATTTTTTAATAAACTTTAAGAAAATACTTATTATTAAACTATATTTAAAATCAATCAAAAAACATATTTGCTTACTGACAAAGCTTACAATTAATTAATAGAATTTTAATTTGATCACGATTTTTTTTTACTTTTCGATTTTTATTTTATTTGAAATCATGAATTCATTAATTTACTCAAAATTTATTATATTAAAGAATATTCTTTCTTTAAATATTTTTACATACTGTATATCTACGAAAGAAGCCTTTTTATATTTATATGATAAAAGTTTGAAGAATAAACTCAAAATGTTAACCTGTTTAGTTGATAATTACTGTAGGTTAAGGTAATTATTTAATTATTCTCGATTTTTTAAAAATAATTACTATTATTATTATTATTATTATTATTATTTGCAAACTAAAAAAAAACCATTATATCAATAATTAATCAAAAAAAAAAAAAAAAAAAAAAAAAAAAAAAATTTTTTTTTTTTTTTTTTTGATAAATAGATTAAAAATTACAGTAAATATATTGTTAAAATAAAAATTTTTACATGCATGCAATAATTTAGATAATATACGAATAAAAATTTTAAATTTACATTGAGTTGATTTAATATTACCTCTACAATACTTTGATAGCACCTTTACGATACTTTAATGACATGAATCAAAAAGAGGTTGAAAAAGGTATTATTGACTTTGGCAAATGACCGACCGTAGTGACACTTGTGAACGGAGTGGCCGGAGATTGGCAGGAGGGATGGATGAGCGATATTTTTTCCGTTTCCATCCATTTTTGTTTTAAGTTGAAAGGATGGGAAATCGAGCTGTACAAAAAATTCTTGCTTATCAGAAGTTGAAAGTATACGAAATTCCCCGTGCAGTTATTCTCAACCTCTTAATCGTTTCAAAGATAAATAAAGGATGTGTAAAAATAGAAGCACCTGCTAATGACAAAAAAAGAAAAAAGAAGAAAAGAATGATAAATTCAATGTTTGAGAATTCCTAAACGAAAAGAGAAAGAGTCCGAATCGTCATTCCTAAAGGATAACGTAAGCGGAATCTTTCAATATGTGGCATTAACGAGGAATACATTGATATATACTAATGAGACGATGGTTTATTCACACGCACGCACGCACTCTCATGTGTCGTATAACTGATGACTCATCAGCATCTTCTAATATTCTCTTGGAATCTCGGACTCACAAGTTCGTGTAAGGAATAATTCAATTTATGCATATGCAAAGTTGCATATGCATACGAAATACAAGTAGGGTATGCGCTTACGTAATCTGCCACCATAGAATATCAAATGGTAGTCGATCGAAAAACCTTCGCTGAAACAATCATTGCCTGTGAAACATTGCAAGCGTTTGATAAAAAAACCAATGTCATGTACGCATCCTGCGTCGAATTTAATATCGAGAGGATCGGAACATTCTTTTAATCGGATTCCAAATTAGTTGGTTGAATATTGTGTGTATGCGAAGACACAAAATCATGATTTCTTTTAATTTTGACATGAAAGAAACCTTTGACCATCTATAATTGGTTATGTGCTAGGACGACAATGAAAATGAGTTCTAAAATTAGATCCACATTCCACATTGACATTAAACTTTATTTACCGTCATGCGTGCTGATTTGCGCTGCTGATCTGCATCGGCATTCCAGATGCGCCTGTTTCCTCTTCTTTTTCTTGCAGTCGCTTTTTAACAACACCGTATAACCAGAGATTAGTCTCTAAAGAGAATGGCGAAAACATAATTCAAATGTCCTTTAAAGTGTAGAGTGGTTTTAATAATTTCCCCTGGGAAGAGATGAAGGTAAATTTTGTCGTGATCATCGTTGATCACGAGTTCGATGGAAGAACTCCCTTTAATAGTAGTGTAGATTGCACGCGTCACGCGTCAAGTGGATTCGATTGGGTCGCATCTCTCCATTTCAAGTAATTCTCAATTGGTGATAATGTGCGCGAGATACCAACCATTATTATTCACTCTCATTGTACTCGTTCCATATGAATAAAGTTTTTTTTCGTTGTTATGACTCTCTTTTCCATTTATGGTCACATACAATCAACTATAATTACGTAACCGCAATCAACCCTTTTTTTTTATTTCACGCAAAAGGATATACGCACAATACACATTTTTTCACGCGTCTCTTTTGGAATATTCCCCAATCCCCCCGCACTCCAAATATCATTAAACCTTTTTTTTACTTAAAAATCCGATCATAAAATTTTAAGGGGTAAGATGGGTGATGGGGGTGATGAGGTGATGGGTGATGAGGTGATGGTGGTGGTGGGTGATGGTGGTGGTGGGTGATGGTGGTGGTGGGTGATGTTGATGTTGATGATGGTGGTGACACGGTATTACGTAATGTATACACGGTGATATACTGTATGTACGGTGCAAACACCGAATGGATTAATACAGGATTTATCGAAGGTGCACCTGAACACACTTTCGTCTCTCTACGGTCTGCCGAACATCATTTAAGGTCTATTACCGTAGCAATATGAGGTCAATGGCTGCGATGCGTGTGTGTGTAACATTATATGAACGGAAGATGCGTAAACAACAAGGAGAAACCCACTAGAAAACACTTGGTTTAATTCATTTACCTGATTGACTCATTTATGGCATTGTTGTACCTACCAAGTTTATCGTATGATTAGTAATTCCTTTAGAAGGATTATCGATTTGTTTTACCAAGTCAAAGTGGGTGGGGTTATCTCTCATTCATTATCGTGTGATCCCAAAACAAACTTACAGTATAGGGTGACAGTGATGATGACAACCATATATGCATACATGCGTACCTGAATCATAATTGTCGTGTACACCACGCCCAAATTCCTACTCTGATTTTTTGCCTAACTTTATATTCTACGTGGCGCAAAACAAGTACATCACCTACAAAAGAGCGATCGATTTCCTTAATTGAGCTTTTCTCATGATTTAACTTCGTGCAATCAATCGGGTAATATGACGGCGGTGGTGACATCCCAGAAATCCTAGATGCATCATCGTGACAACCTTTCGAAACAGAAATTGACACCGTCGAATTATGTGATTTCGGTCATGTCATTTGATGTGATGGTGATAAATTTATGGTCCGGAAGGTTTCCTTAAATACTGTATAATCGCGCATCGGAGGTGCGGAAACAGGATTCATGAAAGCAAATGATTCATTTTTACCAAATATTTTTGTGAATGAACCTTGGTGAGATTATAAGGCGATGATGTTCGATAATAACATGCAGGCAACTAGATCGGACGATTTGATGCTCTTTATGATACCAATTTGTCCATTTTTGCAAACGACGATTCTTATTTGGAAACTGATGAGGCGGGCATCATTCGAAGGGAGAAAAAAAAAAAAATAATCCATTGATTAGAGTATTCGGTCGGTCAAGTGACACGTTAAATTACAAAAGATCGATTGATTTAAATATTGTATCTGTCATTTTACAATAAAGAGAAAAAAACCTGTTGCCGTTTATGTAGCGAACTTAGTATAAGAATAAAATTTGGAAAGATGACGAAAGGCTCTCACTATTTCGTCACACATTTCAAAACTGATGCACTATGTATATTATTATTATCATCGTCGTTTACTATTTCTGTTTTCTCTTAAGAGAATTCCAGAATTGTCATCGCCGAAGACCATGTGCCCTCATTCGGCGTCGAAAGCATGCACATCGCGGTTGGCGGCGAACAATTTGTGAATTTGTGTGAGACAATTTAGTGACTTAAAAGTTGGCGTCGCATGTTTGTGTCCATAAAGACTGAAATGCGAATATGGTAATCTTGCTCATCGCTTCATCCGACCGACTCGTGTAACATTCGTTCGGATAAATTTCTTGTTGTGTTGCGGCGCCGCTAACCCGCGAAGTCAATCACCGAGAATTGTCCGAAAATGGGATGGCCTGTGCACTGACACAAGTACGCGCATGCTTTCGTGAAAACGATACAGGGATAATAATTATAATTATAATTATAATTAACGGAAGAACCTACGTGTGTATGTAACAAGCGACGAGCTAATGGTAAATGTGAGATCAGAAAGGAGACGAAAGATTAAGCCGTAATATCGGGAAATAATTAATGATAGCATAAGTGAGGAAGTTTGTGTCACAAGAGGAAAAGTTTCAAACATTCGGGTGTCCAAGGCTTGACTCATAAAAGGCTAACATACAATTAAGGCTCGAAGAAGATACTGTATGTGTCATGTGACCTGACTTAAGAATTTATTGTTGGCACGCACGATACGTAATATCAACTTTCGAGTTGTTATCACACTTTGCTGAAAAAATTTTTCCCGCCATCAGTTTCATAATTAAGGAATAATTAAAATTTTCTATTAAAATTACAGCATCTCGTTAACTATTAAATTCCCTTTTCTAGTCAAATTAATCGGTTACCAAGAAAAAATATAATTCATAACCATAATTACGTTGGCGCTTTATTACCTAAAAATGTAACTGACGTTAGTACACTTTAAAGTACATATACGTGTATATGCAACGTATACATTGACATATATGGTAATTCAAATAACAACACCTTTATGTGTTGATTAAAAAGATTAATTTAATTTTGAGAAACGAATACAAAACCATGAAGCTCAATAATGAGAATAATTAAGTATCTTATATAAATACAAAATTACTTGTTAGATAATACAGTGTGGGTCAAAAATAATTATACTATATATTATTATTTTTTAAAATATATACTGTATATAGTATATACGGTATCCATAATATTTAATTAATTATATACAGTATACCATAAATTCCTAATTATAATTTATCATCAACATACAGTATATATATTAAATTTAATTTGTATGAAAAATAATAAATTAATTCGATTTTTTTTTTGTTATTTTGTTTTGTTTTGTTTTAATTCAATTTAAATATTATTTTATAAAATCTGATTTTAAATGTATAGCATTATTAATTGTTAATTTAAAATTTGATTTTATAATTTATTAAACTGTTAATTGTATTATTTTTATTTATCAAAAAATTTTTTTAATTCCTTGAATCATTATTCAAAATAATATTTAATAAAATTTTTTGTTTTTATTTTAATAAAATTAATTGATGTGTATTAAATATTTTCTAAATATTATAAAATCAACTTTTATTTTTTTTTCTTGATTTTTGATTTCAATATATATACAGTTGCTTCCAAAAGTTTGAGTCCACTTACTATGTTTTTATTATAAATTTCAACTTTGACAATTTTTA